>CM031958.1:39352614-39472614 GCA_018749465.1 Paracanthobrama guichenoti
AAGAATGTTGCAACAGTCTCTTCTGTCCATCCAAATGTAATAAGTACAGATTATTCCACATAAATAACTCCTGGATATTAAAACCAAACTCAAGATTTGATTCCATAAAGCTCACCATCTTTGGCAAATCCAATCATTATTCCATCAAATTGCAATAAAAATCCCAATACGGCCTTGTGCGATTATCAAACCACAAAAGGCTGCAATTTCGTTCAATGAATACTGTATGTAGGCTTAAATGCATGCGGCTCACTTATAAAGTGTATTGAGATCGATGTTCACAGTCTCATAACTTTTTTGACAGCTAGAAATTACAACAGAGTTAATGTAATGACCTGGTCTATACACTGTAAACCCTCAAAATAATGAATTGGTTTGAGTAGAGCCAACTGAAATTACAAATTATAAGATTATAAATATAATATATAAGTATTTAGAACTTTTTCTTTTGAGTTCACAAAACTGACACATATTAAGTAATCTGAATTGTTTAATTGTTTTTATTAACTTGTTTATTTTAATTTAGACTAACTTAAATTTAACCGAAACTGGGCTGGGATTTCTATTTCCCAGCATGCTTTGCCATGACACTCAAAAGGGACAGTAAATGCCAAAATTAAGTGTTATATTATGTTTTGTTTTTTTGTGCAAGATTAAAGTTAAGTGAGAGATTTAGTAGTGTTTAATGTTTTATGTTATTACCATCGTGGTTACAGATGGAGCATGAGCTTGGTTTGAGAACAGATAAACGTTAAATGTTTTATAGTGCTGTCCTCATTCAGCAAGTGCTATGCTAATGCTACAAAATCATTGTGTTACCAATTAGCAAGGTAGCATTTATTGAATTATCTAGTTAAAGCTAGTCAAGTTTCCACTACTAAAAGATTGAAGTTGATCTTTTTAAGTTAAATGTATGAATTTGCTTACTCAAATATTTCAAGTTCAGAGCAATTAAAATGTATGATTACAAAATAAAATCTGCAAGTTCTGCTTCCTTAAACTTTGAATTTCTTAACTTACAAAAATTTGAGGAAATTTTTTTGGGGTTTTGCCAACTTATTCAGGGTTTACAGTGTACGTGAATCCTTTGCACTGACAAAACATGTCTTCATTTGGAGACATTGCAGTGTTGGCTAGTTAAAATTTAGCCTCAGAAAATAAAATAATAAGATAATAATCAAAATATGATTCAATCATTCATCCCCTGAACATCTCGTAAACTTTTAAAAACTGCACAAAGACTAAAGGAAGCAACATGGAAGTAAGTTACTATCAGTAAAACACTGTTTGAATGGAGATGACTTCTACAAATTCACAGAAAGTATGTTGCGCAAAACCAGAAGTTCCTTCACTTAGAAAAGAAGCCCCACTTTAGCTGAAGTAACATATTTTACTAAAGAATTCAAGTGCTTTATCAAATATATTGTACATTATATATTACTTTAATGGATGCTGCATATGTCCTGTGATGTGATAAAGAGGGACGGTGGATTAAATAGAGAAGCTGCATAAATCACTTGTGTAGTAGACAGTGAAGGCCCTATGTAGGTCTCTAATATGCAAATACATTAGGCTGAGCAGATTTAATACAAACAGCACCATTTTGTCTGGAATTAATATTTCATGGCCCTCTAGGCAAACATGGGTCTGGGACTTACTGTAAAAGCCACATGAGAAACTCTGTGTGCATCATCAGAAGAACCTTAAATTCTCATGTCAAGTTAAGTTAACAGGTTATGAGCAGTTTGGCCTCTAAACACAAACACCATCAACATGCAGGACGTTCAAGAACACACAGTGCAAAGTTGCATTCCAAATGCATTTGCAGAATGGATTTTAACATGGTAAAATGTGTTAAATGGCTGAAAGCAGCATACATGCATGGAGTCAGGCTCAAAAATGTACACAACCCTTGCAGAATCTGCAAAATGCTAATTATTTTAACAAAATAACAGGGATAGTACAAAATGCATGTTATGTTTTTATTTAGAATTGCCTGAATACGACATTTCACATAAAAGAAGTTTACATATAGTCTACACAAATATTTGAACCCTTTCCAGCAGTGACTGTATGATTTTGAGATCCATCTTTTCGCTCTGAGGATGATTGAGGGACTCACACACAACTATTACAAAAGGTTGAATCATTCACTGAAGCTCCAGAAGGAAACACGATGCTTTAAGAGCTGGGGGTGAACACTTTTTGAATTTGAAGATCAAGGTAAATTGTACTTAATTTGTCTTCCAGGAATCATGTTAGTATCTTCTGTTGCTTCTGAAGGGCAGTACTAAGTTGAATTTTTTTTTATATTTAAACAAAAAAAGACAACTTTGACATCTTCAATTCATAGGACAATTCATCCTGTGCAAAAGTTTTCACCCTCCGACTCCTAATGCATTGTGTTTCCTTCTGGCGCATCAGTGAATATTTGAAATATGCAAAAGATGCTGGAAAACTGAAGAATTTGCAGGACCCAGGAATGTTTTCTGAAGAACACTGGACAGTATAAACAAGCCGTGAATCATCCAGGTAATCATCCAGGCAACGACACACAGGTACATAAACTTTTGAAAGGGGTCATTTTTATAAATTCAGCTATTTTATTTGTCTTGTGGACTATATGTTACATCTTTCATGTAAAATAAATATCTTATTCATGACAGTATAAAATAAAACATAGCATTCATTTTGTATGATCGCTGTTATTTTGTTAAAATAACATTTTGCAGATTCTGCAAGGGGTATGCACATTTTTGAGCCTGTATAACTGTATAACTCAATAATAGAAAAGAAACACCCACTTGGACAAGGAGCGACTTTTTTTATGTGATCAGTTGTGAAAAGTGTAAAAGTTTCATCTAAGTCCCGTCACATCAAGAAATATTTCTGTTCAAAAGGCATTCTTTTAATGCCACTCTCAGATCTGAGCATGTGTGCGGCAGACGGTCTCATCTGAACTCACCTCATGAGCTCCATCACGTCTCGTGAGGAGGGCTGCCGAGTCATCATGGGCGTCTGGAGAGTGATGGGGGCACGAGGTGGGCAGGCAGGCTTCTTCCAGCATCATTAAATCCCCAGATGGACAACGGACCGGTGCCATGATGAACCACAGCTCACAATCTCTTCATGGGGAGGTTCGGACAATACGCACTTCAAGAAAATAATATGATGACCAAAACTATTCGATCATCAGGGTGGGAAGGACAGGCTCAGTCATCAGTCTGTTATAAAGAAAAAGAAAATTAGACTTTAAATCATTTGTCTGGTTAAGAAAAATGATTTATATATGTGACATGAAATTGTGTTATATACAGTGTTGGGTAAGTTACTCTAAAAAGTAATTAATTACTAGTTACTAATTACATCTTCAATAGTGTAATTAGATTACTGCACACATTACTCTCTCCAAAAAGTATTTAATTACTTATTACTAATTACTTTCTAAATCCTATAATCAACCTAGCTCGACTAGCTAATGATTCAAGGATAGACATGAAACGGCTCCTTTAATTTATTCAAATAAATAATATAAAAGTACATAAACTCTTCTTATTAACAGACCCAAGTATTACAAATGTGAGAAGGATACATAAAAACATGCATTTTAAAGTTAGACTTTACATTTTGATGTTAATTCCACTATTATATTATATATAATTGTTCTACAGTCTATACACAATATTTAGTTCAATTACATCAGAAGTAACTGTAATTAAATTACAGAAAAAATAAGAGTAATCCTTTACTTTACTATTTCAAGGGAAAAGTAATTAAATTACAGTAACTAATTACTTAGTAGCTAGTTACACCCAACACTGGTTATATATACAGGGCCATTTAATTTTTTATTTTTCACTTTTTGTTGTTGCTACCCTATGTTAAACTACTTTTTTTTTCTGCATCAGTCAAAAAGTCTGTCTGAAAAACAGATTTGTGATTTTTTTAATGAAATAATTACATTGCATGTCATACCCTTTTCTGGGACAGGAGCATTCCAGTTTTGCTTGTAGATGATACTTCACTTCAAGTGGAGTCAACCTGTGGCAAATTCAGTTGAATGGGTATGATTTGGAAAGGCACACACTTCTCAATAAAAGGCTGATCTAACAGCTGAAAATGCATATCAGAGCAAAAACCAAGCCATGAAGTCAAACGAACTGCCTGTATAGCTCAGAGACAGGATTGTATCAAGACACAGATCTGGGGAAGACTACAAAAAAAGTCTGCTGCATTGAAGGGTCACAGAACATAGCATCCATAATCCTTAAATGGAAGACGTCTGGAACAACCAGGACTAAAACTGAGCAATCAATGGAGAAGGGCCTTAGTTAGAGTGATGACCAAGGCCCTCTTTACAGCTGGTATTACGATGTGTTTTGGTCGATCGGCTCACAAGTAGACGAAGGAAACACATATCCGTTTACACCTGGTGTCTCCTTTGTCCACTTTCAACCACTTCTGTCCTGATTCCTTTGAGAAACGGGTCTATGGGTGGGTTTCCGATCAACCAAAACGCATCTTAACTCTTTCCCTGCCACTGACGAAAATTTCCATCATAACATTATAAAACAGGGTTTTGTTTGTTTGCATGTTCAGATATTCATACAACAAAATAATCTGTGGGCCATGAAATTTTAGTGAAAATGGTCAAAAACGCTGGCTGGCAAAATGGTGGCTGGCAACTTTTTAAAAAAAAAAAACACTGGCAGGGAATGAGTTAAAGGAGTTCACCAAAAAATGAAAATTCTGTCATTAATTCCTCACCCTCATGTCACTGCCAACCCATAAGACCTTCGTTCATCTTCGGAACACAAATGAAGATATTTTTGATGAAATCCGAGAGCTGTCTGACCCTCCATAGACAGCAATGTAATTAACACTTTCAAGGTCCAGAAAGGTAGTAAAGACATGGTTAAAATAGTCCATGTGACTCCAGTGGTTCAACTTTCATTTTATGAAGCAACAAGAATACTTTTTGTGTGCTTTTTTTTTCCGACTTTATTCAACAATCTCTTCTATTTTAACAATGTCTTTACTACCTTTCTGGACCTTGAAAGTGTTAATTACATTGCTGTCTATGGAGGGGTCAGAGAGCTCTCGGATTTCATCAGAAATATCTTAATGTGTGTTCCGAAGATGAACGAAGGTCTTACGGTTTTGGAATGACATGAGCGTGAGGAATTAATGAGAGAATTAAAATTTTTGTGTCAACAAAATAATACCTTTAATACCAGGTGTAAACAGGGCCCAAGAAGCAGATGATCACTCTGGTTGAGCTCCATGATCATATATGGAGATGTGAGAAACTTACAGAAGGACAAACATCACTACAACACTCCACTTATCTGGGTTTATAGCAGAGTGGCCAAACTCAAGCCTCTCCTCAGTGAAGAGTGGAAACCTACTTGGAATTAGCAAAAAAAAAAAAGCGCCCGAAGGACTCTCCTCAGACTGTGAGAAACAAGATTCTCTGGTCTGATAATGTTTAGTTACAAGCATCATGTATGGAGGTAACCAGGAACTGCTCATCATCCCTCAAAATCAGTAAAGTGTGGTAGAGCAGCATCATGCTGTGGGGGCGTTTTTCAGCGGCAGGGACTGGGGGACTCGTCAGGGTAGAAGGAAAGCTCAATGCAGCAACATATAGAGATAGCCTTAATGAAAATCTAGTCTGGCGCATTCAGAACCTCGGGGAGGGCAGAAGGTTCACCTCTCAACAGGACAATGATCCTAAGCACACAGCTAAGACAATGCAAGAGTGGTTTATTGACAATGCTGTGAATGTCCTTGATTGGCCCAGCCAGAGCCCTGTATATGTGTATAGTATATAGTGAATAGTGACAGTAAATATGACAGAGAATAACAAACTGAAACTCACTTTTAGTAATAAGAACTGCTGTTTCTCCATGCAGGCCCTGCGATCGATTTCCTGAGCCATATTCTGCGTTACATTTCCCTGAGCTTCAATTCAAGGTTTGTTCAAGTCAGTTTTGTTCAAGGTTCAGGACAAAGCAGACAAACAGTGAATCTGGCAGAACTCTCCTGTAATAAAGATAAAAACCGCCTTCAGGCTGAATCGTCTCTTTGCATTCTATCTCAGGGCGACAGACACAGAAAATGCATCAGCTCCACAGAATGATGGCAGGACGTGTTTGGAAAACCTGTTCTCTGCACTTTCTTCGTCCTTGAGAGCCGATCTCTTCATATCTTCACACTTCCAGTGAGGATAATCAAAGGACCGGCACGCTTGTGTCAACTAGAAGCGCAGAGCTTGAAAAGCTCATAAACCTCCAGATATTATATTTGGCCCTTTCGTTATCCGTAGGATCGCAGATGGCGGTGGCAGAATGTGGGGTTTATGTGAATGAGAAAACGACATGAAACCAGATTACAGCGCATTCGTCAAGCTTAGAGAGAACGAACGTGTGCCGTCGCTCATTTTGATTTATTAGCCGCCCTTGATGGAGATCTCGTCTCTGCTCTCTGCCCTTCAGATAGTTCACACATGCCTGGCCGACTATAATGAAGTTAAATATAGTTTGGCGGAGGGAAGGTTTATGGTCTGTCGATATGCTGAAATGACTTTTTGAGCACATAAATTTACAAAAATACATTTCAGCTTAGTCCAAGTTGATCATGGTTGAAAGTGACCCGTGTTGCAAGAATAACTTCGAGTTAAAATCTGAATGTTGACTTGACAGTTTAAAAGAGGGTTTGAAACTTAGAAGTTTGAAAGTTGTGTAGGCCTTGATTTGTTTTGTCAATTACACTGCAAAAAAATTGAGAAAACAATTTAAAAGTTTTTTAAGACGGAGTCAATATAATACTTTCTTAGTTTTTACTTCTGTTATTTTATATAATTTATATACTATTATAGTTTTTGTTCATATGCAATGGCGTTAGGTAATCATAAGAGTGGCCGTTTACTGACAAGCCTTAAAGGGTCAGAATGAAACGTTAAAAATATATTTATTTTCTGCATATATACAGTATGTTTTTTGTGCAAAAAATCCATGTCATGACCCCTTTAATATTGCAAGTTACTCCCACTAAATCACTTATATTTGCATAATGTATATTTCACGTTTTATATTTAATGTTAATGGAAAAAGTTATCATTAAAAGACACTACTCTTTTTATATTAACAAGATGGAATATAAAAACCAAAAAGGCTGGAAAACAAAATATCCTTTAAAAATGCTCTCACTAAGCGTTTTCCTCAGGCAGGGATTTCTCATGTCGGTAGTTTGTAAAAGCATTCAAACACAATAATGCATAAATCAATCTTTTTCACCAATCGCAATCTGGAGAATCAGTATGCGTGGTTTGCAAGCTGCTCAATTTGAAGGTTTTTACAAAATAATGAGCCTCATGCTTCATTTTTAAGCCGACGCACACAAAAAACGAACGTTTCATTATTTTAAAAGGCTGAACGATCATAATTCTTTATCATGGAGCTTGACTCAGACTGTTCTAGTCCACCTAGCGCGAAGCTGATGCATCAGCGGTTTTGTGCGAATGCTAAATGACGCCTGGAATGTCACATGACAGGATGTATTTACTAGAGGCTGAAGGGTCTGTTCTAATGGTGCTCTCCGTCTGTGTCTCCAGTCTGTCTTCATTATTCAATGCGCATTAAGTCTTATGGACAGCGTGTGTGCTTTCAGTGCTGAAAGACTACTCTAGGTGAGTGAACGTCTAATTATGTGTTACCAAACTTTCCCTTATTTGGAGTTTGATGTTAGTCCATGCAAATAGTAGAAAAAAAAAAAAAAAAAAAAAAAAAAATTCTAAATGGTTCTTAATACACCCACACACACGTCTGGTTCACTATCTTTGTGAGGACTCTCCATAGACGTAATGGTCTTTATACTGTACAAACTGCATATTCTCTCCCCTTACATTAACCCTACCCCTAAACCTACCCATTACACAAAATTTTTGCATTTTTCCTTAAAAAAACGAATTCTGTATGATATATATATATCGTGATAAATTGCTATTTTACCCAATGAACCGGGACGTGTGAGGGTGTGGCCTGTCGATGACATCATATCTGCGTTCGGTTTCCGGTTTTATTCTACAGAAGCGCTTTACTCTCACTGCAGTGTGAACGAGTGTCATAGCAGCCGCGAGCGGACGCACAGAACATCGAGAACATGTAACGTCATAACATCATTCTCAACACACTCAGATGTGTCTAATATGATCAACAGAGCTGCGTCACCTCATACTCATGACCGGAGAAGTGGGAATGGCGCCGGCGACTGTTTCATAATAAAAGTCCCGCTGCTCGCGAGGCATGTGTTGCGTTCATCTCATGAACAATCACTCCAGCGGCCCTGCTCTGCTTCACACTACAGTAACGTTAATAATCACATCCATGAACATGATTTTTGCCCGAGTCCTATCCCGAGTCTTTCCCACCGGCTGTGAGGTGAAGACCACATGTCCCAAGATTCTGCGCTCAAGCTTGGCGTCATCAAACTACGCCTTTGTTTTGAATAGGCGACCTCTAGCGGACGAAAAAGTTACATAGTGCACCTTTAAACATTGACTGATGCTCCAGAAGGAAACACGATGCAGTTTTTTTTTTTTCATTTAGTACTGCCCTTCGGAAGCAACAGAAGATACTTACTGTTTCCTGGAAGACAAATTAAGCACAATTTACCTTGATCTTCAAATTCAAAAAGTTTTCACCCCTAGCTCTTAAAGCATCGTGTTTCCTTCTGGAGCTTCAGTGAATGATTCAACCTTTTGTAATAGTTGTGTGTGAGTCCCTCAATCATCCTCAGAGCGAAAAGATGGATCTCAAAATCATACAGTCAGCAGAGGAGAGGGTTCAAATATGCAAAAGATGCTGGAAAACTGAAGAATTTGCAGGAGAATTTTTGTCTTTCTGAAGAGACAAACAAGAGACTCAAGAAGAACCACCACAAAACACAAAAAACATCCGTGGATCATCCAGGGAACAACACACTGTATTAAGAATCAATGGTACATAAACTTTTTTATTTTTTTTCTTGTGGACTACAGGTGCTGGTCATATAATTAGAATATCATCAAAAAGTTGCTTTATTTCACTAATTCCATTCAAAAAGTGAAACTTGTATATTATATTCATTCATTACACACAGACTGATATATTTCAAATGTTTATTTCTTTTAATTTTGATGATTATAACTGACAACTAAGGAAAATCCCAAATTCAGTATCTCAGAAAATTAGAATATTGTGTAAAGGTTGAATATTGAAGACACCTGGTGCCACACTCTAATCAGCTGATGAACTCCAAACACCTGCAAAGGCCTTTAAATGCTCTCTCAGTCTAGTTCTGTAGGCTACACAATCATGGGGAAGACTGCTGACCTGACAGCTGTCCAAAAGACGACCATTGACACCTTGCACAAGGAGGGCAAGACACAAAAGGTCATTGCAAAAGAGACTGGCTGTTCACAGAGCTCTGTGTCCAAGCACATTAATAGAGAGGCCAAGGGAAGGAAAAGATGTGGTAGAAAAAAAGTGTACAAGCAATAGGGATAACTGCACCCTGGAGAGGATTGTGAAACAAAACCCATTCAAAAATGTGGGGGAGATTCACAAAGAGTGGACTGCAGCTGGAGTCAGTGCTTCAAGAACCACTACACACAGACGTGTGCAAGACATGGGTTTCAGCTGTCGCATTCCTTGAGTCAAGACACTCTTGAACAACAGACAGCGGCAGAAGCGTCTCACCTGGGCTAAAGACAGAAAGGACTGGACTGCTGCTGAGTGCTCCAAAGTTATGTTCTCTGATGAAAGTCAATCAGGGTGCCAGAGTCTGGAGGAAGAGAGGAGAGGCACACAATCCACGTTGCTTGAGGTCCAGTGTAAAGTTTCCACAGTCAGTGATGGTTTGGGGTGCCATGTCATCTGCTGGTGTTGGTCCACTGTGCTTTCTGAGGTCCAAGGTCAACGCAACCGTATACCAGGAAGTTTTAGAGCACTTCATGCTTCCTGCTGCTGACCAACTTTATGGAGATGCAGATTTCATTTTCCAACAGGACTTGGCACCTGCACACAGTGCCAAAGCAACCAGTACCTGGTTTAAGGACCATGGTATCCCTGTTCTTAATTGGCCAGCAAACTCGCCTGACCTTAACCCCATAGAAAATCTATGGGCTATTGAGAAGAGGAAGATGGGATATGCCAGACCCAACAATGCAGAAGAGCTGAAGGCCACTATCAGAGCGACCTGGGCTCTCATAACACATGAGCAGAGCCACAGACTGATGGACTCCATGCCACGCCGCATTGCTGCAGTAATTCAGGCTAAAGGAGCCCCAGCTAAGCATTGAGTGCTGTACATGCTCATACTTTTCAGTTGGCCAAGATTTCTAAAAATCCTTTCTTTGTATTGGTCTTAATTAATATTCTAATTTTCTGAGATACTGAATTTGGGATTTTCCTTAGTTGTCAGTTATAATCATCAAAATTAAAAGAAATAAACATTTGAAATATATCAGTCTGTGTGTAATGAATGAATATAATATACAAGTTTCACTTTTTGATAGTGAAATAAATCAACTTTTTGATGATATTCTAATTATATGACCAGCACCTGTATATGTAAACATCTTTTATGTAAAATATCAGGACAGTACAAAAAAATAAAAATAAAAAAATAAAAAATACTATGCTATGCATTTTGTATGATCCCTATTATTTTGTTCAAATTATTCACATTTTCACAGATTCTGCAAGGGGTGTGTAAACCTCTTAATGTCATCAGTCTTGAGACATTGATTGTTACCAAACGTTCCTGTATGTGGAGTTTGGTCCATGCAGAAAACTTTGGAGAATTTGGGGATAAAATGTACTTAAAAATAATGTCACAGTGCAAAAATTGTAAATCCTGGAAATAGATATATAAAATATATTTTGGGATGAAATACGACTTGAACCTCATCCATGTCTTGGAGGGCTTCATTGAGTCTTGTTTATGTCATGACATGAAGAATGTCATTATGTAGAATTGATTGCCTGCTCAGACTCTTCTAAAGGTGAGATCTCATCATCCGTCTCATCACTGTTACTGACATTGCATTTACATCAGTGCTGATCACAGGAGTGAGGGCGATAGATATATAAAAGAGATGTCTCATTACGTCCAATTTCATCCTGCATCACTCACAGCAGTTGTTCATTCCAAAGCTGCGGTTCCTTCCCATTAACGCTCAGCGAAATATCATTGTTCCTCCACCTACTATGGGCAACCTGTAATTCGGTTTTCTGGATAAGCCTTGATAAGCTCAACCGCCCTGGAAGACAAAACAAAACAAATATTAAGCAACAAGCAATCAGGTGAATTAAATCATGACACGTTCTGCAGCAGATGTTACCAATCCATCTGCTCCGATGAGATGGAGCACTAATTATGTGCTGTAAGAGAGATTTTTGAATACCTGAATAAATTATTCCTATACCTGATGGACATGACAGCCATCTCTCTATTATGGCGAGGGGGGCGTGGTTTAGCGAGGTCTGAGACGGGAGAGAGAGTCAGAGGACGAGCGGCACGTAAGTGAATCAAGTGCAAATGCTCGTCCTCTGACTCTCTCTCCCATCAAAGACCTCGCTAAACCATTTTCCGTCAGGACCACTATCGTTAAAGATGATTGATTGACTATTAGCATATAGCTTGGATTGCCGGTATGGTTCTGTTCTGGGCAAGAACTCCCTGCGCATCCATGTAGCCTAGCATGGATAAGAGCAGGGAGAGCAGTGATAAACCCCCCTCAGGGTAAACAGAACAGAACCAACATGATGTACTACAGATATCATTAATGTTGATATTAAATGGACAAAATAATTCAGTCTGATTCAAGTGGAATTAGAATGCCAAATCCTGACTGACAAGAGGAGGAGCTGGGGATGGAGGAGGTTAAATGAGCTCTGGAGAACATGATAGCTGCTGATCGTACTGTTGAGCTGATATATGTATGCTGTGATAGACGTCGTATTCCTGTAGGTAGATGTGATCAGCTGACAGACAGCTGATGCGAGTTTGACTGACGTGACCTGCCAGAACTGACGCTATACGCTTGAGATGTGTAAATCTTAATGGAACGAGGGAGTGAACCATTTAGTTTATGTGATTCGTATTCATAAAAAATAATAATTCAAATGTTTCAATTTAAGTTTAAGGTTTAGTTTAGTCATTCATAATGTGAATATGTAAGGATTATTCAATTCAATTTTGATGGAATTTTACTATTAATTGAAATGAGTCCATTTTGAAAAAGTCTATAAACATAATATTGCGATATTTTATTACAATTTAAAATAAGTGTTTTCTATGTGAATATATTTGCATTTTCAACATCATTACTCTAGTCTTCAGTGTCACATGATCCTTCACAAATCATTCTGATTTGCTGCTTAATAAACATTTATGATTATTATTATCAATGTTAAAAACACTTGCGCTGCTTCATATTTTTGTGGAAACCGTGATTGAGTTTTATTCAGGATTCTTCTATTTTTCTTAGTAACTGAAAGCAAACGTTCATCCTCAAGGTGATTTGTGCTTACATGTTTCCTTTTAATATTCATGTATTTGAACATCTCAATTATGGTTATGTCACCTACATGTACTATAAAAAGCAAGCTGACTGCGTTGAGCACTTCATTACACATAATTACCATCCGTCTAATGAAGACGAGCTGCGCTGTCAGGACTTCACTTTCCTCAGAGCCGCCTGCCGAAGGAACGGCTGGGCTGTAATAACCAACATCGCACATTAGAAATGAATGACATGACGACTGCTTGGTGTTTGTGAGATTTCACCTTGGATGTCACATCATTAAATGCAACAAACGTGCTGCGCCGCGGCCTTCACAAGCACACAGGGAAGAGCAAGGACACATTTCTGACAAATATGCGTTTATACAGAAACAAGCAGCAGAATCGCTGTGACTGTATGAAGTCAGTTTCATCAGGACAGCAATAAATACCGATTACAGCTGCATAAGATCAGCATATGACTTTATAGTGTTCTGTCAAAGCTGCAATAACATTCAGTGCATGTTACAAAATGAATTCATTATAAAATGGATACTGTCAACTTTAAATTCTGATTGAATAAGATGCACGAGGTTGTAGTATGCAGATAAACATGCTTTAAATTTTAATACGCTAAGTTGCTACACTGCTTGTAAATGACACTTTAAACTACCTGAAGCTATTGTTTCATCCAATTATTAATATTAATACATTTCTTGAGTCAGTACATGTGCACATTTCTTCCCATTATATTAGTGTTTGTATAGTAAAATCAATTATTAAATGAAGACAAGATAAAAAAGTTGCTGATCATACACTGCATTTTTGTTTTCCCAGTACAAATATCTAAACATTCTTAAATCAAGATGGGGTCAATATATATATATATATATATATATATATATATATATATATATATATATTATTATTTTCAAATCAGCATATTAGAATGATTTTTGAAGGATCATGTGACACTGAAGACTGAGTAGAATTCAGCTTTGATCACAGGAATAAATTACATTTTAAAATATATTACAATAGAAAACTGCTGTATATTTCACAATATTACTGTTTTTACTGAATGTAATAATCACAACCTTGAACAAAAGTCTATTATACAAATTAAAAGATAAAACTATGACTATAACAAAAAAAAAAACGTTTTTGCACATAAGAAACACAGCAGGCCGTGACACATTTTGTGCACAAGCGGTGCATTAAACCACAGCGGCTTGACTGTGATGGTAATAAAGGCTCAGTTTAAGGGCCACAGGCTCTCAGCGGAGGGTCATTAGAGCTGCTGCTCGTCTGCCTGATGCTGCTGGACGTCTGATGTCCATCTCAATGAGACTGTGTGAGTGTGTTTGTGCACACAACAGACACACAAGAAGTGTGAATATGAAAGAGCCTTGATCTGCTAAACACTGCGACACTGATGACTCAAATTCCTGCGACACAATTATGTCATGCATGCTCTTGTATTTAACATCATCATACAAACACCAGAAATGGTTGAAAAATCTTATTTTGGCCTAAATTTAAGATGCATGAATTTCAGTTGTACATAACATTTCCATGCATTTAGATTAAAGAGTTTTAACATAAACTAATAAACTTAAATGTTATGCATATTTGTCAGTCATACATATGATTTCTGTAATAAACTGAATGTGTTTTAAAGGGGACCTATTATGCAAAATTCACTTTTACATAGTGTTTGAACATAAATGTGTCGGCAGTGTGTGTACACAACCACTAATGGTAAAAATCCACCCACTCCTTTTTTTTTTTTTTACACACATAAATCATAAGCCATTTGCAGTTTCTATGCAATGTCATGTTGCATATGCTTAGGCTCCGCCCATGACTGCTGACAGACTCTGCCCTATTAGCATAGCTCCGCCCCTGAGTGAGCTGTACACAGTCCGCCATGTTTATCTCCTCACCAGAGCATTCAAATAAGAAATGTATTCTTATTAAAGCTATTAAAGTTATTCAGTCAAGAGCAGTGAGTGATTTTCTGTTTTTCTTCTGTTGTTTGATTCATATTAACAGCAGATATAGCAGTAGCTACTGTATATTACGCTGCTTTCACTTTAATACGCAGATCTAATATACACATGAGATTTATTTCACAGCTGTTTACATTCACAGACATAACCAACTGTGTTTATGTGAACTTTGTGTGTTTTTGACATACCCGTGTGTAAATTTGAATGTGTATTTGTCAGTTTAAGCGCAATAAGATGTGAAAGAGAACTTAGTTTAATACTCACGGGACACTCCGTCTGACATCCAGCTTTCTGTGCGCGTAATTCGGATGTGTGCGCTCCGAAAACCATGTCAGAAGTTTAGACTGATATGACTTTAAAATGCATGCAGATATAAACTTTCACAATGATGAAGAACCGCAATGTTACGTGAACGAGCTGTACAGGCTCCACCCTCTTCTGGAAAGTGGGGCGGGGAACAGCAGCTCATTTGCATTTAAAGATGCATGCACAAAAACAGCATGTTTTTCCTTCCACTCAAAGATGAGCATTTACAACATGGTATAATAATGATCTGTGATCAGGTTTATTATACTGTATATTTATCATCAACAAATCTAATTTCTTTCAATCACATGTTTTACCTAATTGACTTTTGCACAGCTAGTCACTGTGTTCACAATTAACAGATTTACGCTGATTTTAAAATATGACTATTTAAATCAAATCAAATAGATTAAAATGTGCAGAAATCTTACCTGTTTCGTTCATCTATGGCTGAGTTGTTAAAATGTGTTATCTAAGTGTATGGGAATTCTACAGTATATGCAATTCAAATATACACATCTTCAAATTATATTTGAGTGTAAACAAGTGCTTTTTGACTACAAAACCACACAGTGGTATAATCCAATGAAGAACGCACCAAAACCTTTTTATTCTTGAATTTCAGGGGACTGTGAGCACTGAAGCCCGAGCTGAGCTCATAATTGTTTAATTGAGTCTTCATAATGCCTCCTAATTGCAGCACACAAACCCACATCCAGAAGACAAACGACCGCTCGGCCAGTATAATGGGCCTTATTGCTCGTAGTATTTCTCTTGCGGCTTGTATTTTGCTGAAAGGTTAGAGCTGCTGATTATACGGCTCGGCAATCGCTCGCATTAAACCGAACAAAGGATGAATTCAGGCAGTGACGGTGTTGTGCACCTGCTTGGCTGGACTGCAGCTGCGCTGGATGGACGAGAGCAGCCGCTTACTGTGATATCGACACTGAAACAACATGAGTTTACACTGGGGATCATTAGTGAGTGACAAAATGGATTCTATTTCATTAGAGCATAATCCATGTTCTTATGAAAACCCTTCTTCAGTTAATTGTTGTGCCCAACAGGGCTTTTCATACTTAGTTGCGTCTCAATTCGCCTATTTATACTATGCCCTATAAGTACTGTGTTTGTGAAGAAAAAGTACATACTTTTGAGTGTGTTGCAGAAGAGTAGGCAAGCTTTGGGACACACTACTTTGTTGTAATTGCGCCTTTAACGGACAGCTCTGTTGCTTATATACCTGTACCCTGTCCCCATTTAAAATGTCCTGTCAATCATCTTGTCTCAGTTAAAATCCACATTCAATTTAATTTAATTCAGAGAGAACTATAGTAGCACACTGATCTGCCATTCGCGAGTCTTACATACAGAGACTCTCCTCAAGTGTTTGCAATTTGCATAAATTATGCATTTAAAAGGTAATAAGCAAACACAGGGGAGAGCTGGGCACAACCTAACGCGGGGTTAGTTGTAGCACGCATGGTTTAAAACTTTCCACACATGCCAGGATGACGAAACTCTGTGTATTTACTAGTTTCCATATCAACATTATATAGAGAAAAAATTGCGCCAAAATTAAGAAATCTTTGGAAGATATCACTGAACCATAGCAAAAGTAAATTTCCTACTAAAGTTTATTTTTCATCTCTGTTTTTTTGTGTTTATTTAAAACTAGACAAATCTGATATTATTGTAATCTTCTATCTGTTATTTAACAGTTGAGATGTTCTTTAATGCTGATCTGACAGCAGAAGACACGAGCCGCAGTTAATCCCGGGGCATGTTGTCACAATGAACTATTAGAACTATGATATTATACTCTATACTTTTATGAATTCTATTGAGAAACCATGAGAAAAAGGTGAATAAAGACTGGGAGTCAATGTTCAGAAATTATTCATTATTATTATGTTTTTAACTCTGCTTTATAGCTGTGTTTTGCAGTCAAACTCAGTTATTAATTTCATATTAAAAAATGCCATTATTTTATATGAAAAAGTTGATCGTTGTATTTTATTGGCAACATATTTTAGTTTTTTATTAGATTAGATAACATTTTAAGCTGTTAGTCATGAATGTTACAACATGCCCCACATTTCACTTCCACTCTTTCGGGGTAAATCAAGAAAAAAGTATACACTGTATTAACGTGGCAAAACCACATAATTGTACAAGACGTGCGGGAAAAAATAAATACTCTGAACCACAAGTGGATTTACACAAACTGATAAAGTCATAAAGTGTTAGGTTGTGCCCCGCTCTCCCCTATAATGAATTTAAAAAATGCTTTTGCAGATGAAATATAATGTGGATAACATTTAATATCTTATTATTAATCAATAACACCCTTTTATCTAAACTTATCTACTCACATATCCACCATGTTTGTAGTTTTTAACCACTTTTTATTCTTGTTTGTAGTTCTAATCAAATCCTCGTCCAACGTGCAACATTAGCTGGTAGAGCGAGCACGAATCTGTATGGAAGCTTGTTTCTGCCACAGAATAAAAAAAATTTTTTTCTCAGAGTTTATATCTCACAATTCTGACTGTATAACACACAACTGCTAGATATAAAGAAAGAATTGTGAGATATAAACTCACAATTGTGATAAAAAAATATCAATTATCTTTTGAAATGTTTTATTCTGTGGAGGAAACGAGCTTCCATAGATCTGCACTTCAGATTCTAACTGGAAAAAGTAGCCCATCTGGGTATCTTTTTGAAATACTCATCTCAACATACTACGATTTGGGACACAATCATTCTAATTTTGAATGCTATTAGGACAGATGCGGATTGGGATGCAGAACCTGAATAATTCTAAACCCTGGTTATCTTGCTTCATGTTTCACACTGCTCATAATTTGCACATTTTTAACAATTAATCCTGGGTATTCATACGCTGACATTTCACACTACATTCCTAAAACATTAACATCCATATTTGTGGTGTCAGCGTCACTGATTACAACCCCTGGCAAAAATGATGGAATCACCACACTTAGAGGATGTTCACCCAGCTTTTTTACTTTATAGCAAACAAACAAACCACAGATATGACACACAATTTTTTTTTGTTCAATAGCTTAACATTCTGGGTTCATGAAACATACTTCAGAAAAAGTCACTGACACTTTATATATTAATGGCATGTCTTTTTCCAAATCAAGTAGAGGAAAAAAGTATGGAATCACTCAATGTTGAGGGAAAAAAATTGAATCTTTTAATTTCCATTTCTAAAACAAATACCAGGACAAGTCTAAAAATGCTAATTAGTCAAGGGAGTGCTTACACACCTTATCGAGCTGTTGGCCTTGGCTAATTGAAAGGAAACACGACCCCAACAAGTGTCAGTTGAAACAATGGAAAGGATTATAAAACTCCTTCAACAAGGAATTTCAACATGGAGTGTGGCCAAAGAAGTTAGCTGCTCCCAGTCAGCTGTGTCTAACATTTGGCACAAGTATAAAATAAGTGGGAAGGTTATAAAAGGGAAACATATATGCAGACCAAGGAAGATGTCAAAGCGTCAGGATAGAAAACTCAAAGCAATATGCCTTGAAAATAGAAAATGCACAACAAAACAACTGGGTGGAAACAGGAGTCAATGTTTGTGACAGAACTGTAAAAAAAAAAAAAAAAAAACAGCTGAATGAAATGGGATTTACCTATAGAAAAGCCAAACGAAAACCAGCACCAAACACCAAAACAGAAGAAAACAAGGTTACAGTGGGCTAAGGAGACGCAATCACGGAGTGTGGATGATTGGATGAAAGTGATATTCAGTGATGAATCTGCATCGGTCAAGGAGATGATGCTGGAGCTTTTGTCTGGCGCCGTTCTAATGAAACAAATGAAGATGACTGCCTGAAGAAAACAACCAAATTTCCCCAACTCATTTGTGATATGGGGTTGCGTGACAGGTGATGGCAATCATTACCTCAACAGTCAATGCACAGGTGTACATTGAAATTTTGGACACTTTTCTCATTCCATCCATAGAAAATAGCTTTGGTGAAGGTGAAGCCATTTTTCAGGATGACAATGCATCTTGTCACAGAGCAAAGAGTGTTAAAGCTTTTCTTCAGGATAGGCATATCAACTCAATGACATGGCCAACAAACAGAAAATTGATGGTGGAAATAAAAAAATTAAAAACTGGTCCATCCTGCAAAGCTGATCTGTCAACTGCTATTGGAGAAAGTTGGAACCAGATTGACGGGGAATATTGTTTTCCATTAGTGAAGTCCATGCTGTCATAAAAGCCAGAGGAGTAGCAACAAAGTACTGATTGATTTTTTTTTTTTTGTGTTGTATAAAGTGTCAGTGACTTTTTCTGAAGTATGTTTCATGAAGCCAGAATGTTAAGCTATTGAAAAAAAAAAAAAAAAAAAAAAAGTGTCATATCTCTGATTTGGTTGTTTGCAATAAAGTAAAAAAGCTGGGTGAACATCCTCTAAGTGTGGTGATTCCATCATTTTTGCTCTAGCTTTGTGCTTCCTCATATTATATATTACCCTACCGACCGTACTATCAATTTTATCCGAACAGACTGTTCAGACTATAAGAATCAGTTTCCACAAAAACATGTTTTCACTGATAATAAGAAATGTATGCAGAAAATCAGCATATTAGAATGATTTCTGAAGGACAATGTGATGAGTAATGAGCCTGAAAATTCAGCTTTGATCACAGAAATAAAATGCATTTTAAGATATATTAAAATAGAAAACCATTATTGTAATAATATTTTGCAAATTTCAATGTACATAAAAAAAAAAAAAACTTACCAACCCCAAACTTTTGAACAGTAATGCACTCCCTTGATATCACCCAAAGTCTGTGTTTCTTGCCTGTTTTATGAAATAAAACAAAAGTCTTGTCAGTCTGAAGTCATCATGCATCATTCATATTTAATATCACTATGTTAACTTGGCTGCATCAAGCACCATGATGATCAGCTCACATGCAAGTTCTACATAATTATACAAAATAATAAACATGCAACATATTTATCTGTAAGGATAATACATTTTATACGGAAGACTCTTTCTTATCCTTCCTGTGCTGACTTTTCTAACCTCAAATCATCTTTTCTCTTAAAGTACACCAGATGTCTTCCAAATGCGATTGCAGCTTGGCGTAAAGTGCTCTAAAGCACACAGAGGCCAATTTCCGCAGTCTGTTTAGACCACGTCACGCCGCACACTCATCCCTCTCTCTCGTGCCATAATTGTGCCCCATAGGTCCGCCACATACTATTCATTAGATTAGAAAGAGCAGCTCGTGCTGTGAAGTGAGATGTAATCACATTGTTACAGTCTGCACCAGTGCACCCACCATAAAGACAGCTATTTACATGTAAATTACTAGCACAGATTTGTCATTAGTGTCATTACCTGTGCCCCACTCGACACGTCATAGTGCGGTGGTGTAGCTATGCAAATTCAATTCGCTTTTCTAATGCAAGTAAGTGCCATAAGACCAAAACCTTTGCCCTCAATAAGCCTCAGGCTGTCACATGACCTCACAGATACACAATTACCACTGACGTCTCAGAAGCAAACTAAATAATGCTGATATATTGCGCTAAAATGGATCATCCTCCAACATGGCTTTTAGTCAGACAATACATTAAAAAAAAAAGAAAGAAAAAAAAGCTCAATATTTTTTTCAGCATATTTTAACAATATTAAAACTCGTAGCCGTGTGATATGCCTGTATGTCAGCATGGCTGTGATTCGGCCGTAATCACAGCGTGCTGATAATATACAACCATATAACATGGCTACAAGTGGAGGCGGGGATCATTTAAATAATCATTGATCTGCAGATACTAAATAAAGCAAAGGTGTAGAGTTACATTCAAGCTATTTTAAGGCATGAAGAAATATTTTCACAGGAAAACAATTTAATCAAAGATGAGTTTTAAGGGATAAAGGTATTGAGGGGCACTTTAAATGATTCAACTTCTACTATCATAATAATAAAATTGGTTTAGTTTATGTTCATGTAAAAAAACGGCACTTTGATTTAATAAATAAAATAATAAAATAAACCTAGAAAACAGACAAACATCACCAGTACAATGAGTTTTGACTGGAGCCTGGAGGCTGGCTGGCTCTCCAAACCCCACAGAGATCCATGCGGAGCCAAACATCGGGCCCCTGGATCACTCAAGTGAACAAAACCATTAAGAGCCAAAGCATTTGGAGGGGCTTTGGAGCGCTTGACTGAAACATAGGAGAGGAAACACTGCAGACAGGGGAGGATATGAATGGTGGCACTTTCCTATCAGTGATGCCAGTTTTCTCCAGATTGTTCTGTTCTCTCATTACAGTCTTGAAGCCCGTGGGCAAAAAACCCACATCAGGTGCTGCTGGAGGGACGAGTCTGTTTGTAAGTGTCTGACTTCTTTTCATGGCTCAAACTGAGCTGTCTGCTCCGGATGCAGAAGAGAGTTTTCTGCTGTTCAACCAGTGGGTTGAAAATGCAACATCATTTAATCATGTATAAGACAGAACATTAAGGTGAACGCGATTTCACCAAGTACAACATGTCCCTGGATCAGCGTCTTTTTTTTTGATCCTGGAACAACATTCCAATCAGATTTTAGGGATTTCAGGGATCAAGTTTAGGTTTATAACCAGGGTTGGGTGCTTCTGCATCAGAGTTATTCACCTCTTAGTTATTCATTACTGATTTTAGGATCATTTATGGATAGGGTTACGTTTAGGGGTAGGGATAGGATTAGGACAAAATTTTCAGGAAAATAACACTGACTGAACATTAAAATTTTTGCCCTCAGTCTATTTAACAATTTATGATTGCACATTTTTCTGCCTGTCTTTTGAAGTTTAACTTTTTTATTGATGCTTTCAAAAAAAAAAAAAAAAAAAAAAAAAAAAAAGAATAATTTGTTAATGTTTTAAATTTCGTTATTTTAGTAATTTTGTTTTGTTTTTGTCATGTTATTAATATGTAATGTATATACTTTAACTTAGAAAATTAGAAATGTTGGCAGAGCTGATTTAATGATTTAAAAAGCAGATTTATTAAATATTTTATTTTATTTCATTCATGTTTATTTTATTTCAACTAATAAAAATGTGGTTAAAAATTCCTGAACACTTTATTTTAGGGTCCAGTTCTCACTATTAACTAGTGGCATATTAGCATGCATATTACTAGGAAATGAACTAAGGAAATGCAGAAGGATGTTGAATGGCTAAATAACTCCTGTTTGACCTTAAACATTGACAAGACTGAAACCATGTTCTTTATAAACTGGAGCAAACTCAGAGATTGTCCTGAAATCTTAGTAAATGGGCAAAAAAAAAAAAAAAATGTGGATGAATTCAAATATTTAGGGGTTACCCTTGATAATACTCTTAGTTTTAAAAATCATGTTAAAAAGTTGAGTAACACACTGACATTTAACCTCATAAACTACAGACACATACGAAACTCTCTTACCGTTGAAGCATCACATACATATTTAAATGCAATGATTCTCCCACATCTTTTCTATTGCATGACAAGTTGGTCTCAGGCATGTAAAACAGCCTTAAAACCACTTGAATCATTATATTAAAGTGCCTTTAAGATTCACAACAAAAAACACGTCAGTATCATTACTGTCAGATACTTACCAAATATAGTATTTTAAATCTTGAAAATCTAATAATGCACACAAATGTACACTCACCTAAAGGATTATTAGGAACACCTGTTCAATTTCTCATTAATGCAATTATCTAATCAACCAATCACATGGCAGTTGCTTCAATGCATTTAGGGGTGTGGTCCTGGTCAAGACAATCTTCTGAACTCCAAACTGAATGTCAGAATGGGAAAGAAAGGTGATTTAAGCAATTTTGAGCGTGGCATGGTTGTTGGTGCCAGACGGGCCGGTCTGAGTATTTCACAATCTGCTCAGTTACTGGGATTTTCACGCACAACCATTTCTAGGGTTTACAAAGAATGGTGTGAAAAGGGAAAAACATCCAGTATGCAGCAGTCCTGTGGGCGAAAATGCCTTGTTGATGCTAGAGGTCAGAGGACAATGGGCCGACTGATTCAAGCTGATAGAAGAGCAACTTTGACTGAAATAACCACTCGTTACAACCGAGGTATGCAGCAAAGCATTTGTGAAGCCACAACACGCACAACCTTGAGGCGGATGAGCTACAACAGCAGAAGACCCCACCGGGTACCACTCATCTCCACTACAAATAGGAAAAAGAGGCTACAATTTGCTAAACAAATTTGTTTATTAGTATTCATAAAGCACATATTAATGCCTTATTCTGATCATATCCTACATCCCTTAATCCTTCCAACTCCATACCTAAACTTAACAATTGCCACTAATAAACAGTATTTATGAGTTTATTAAAGCAAAAGTCATAATCAGTAGTTAGTTAATAGTGAGAATTGAACCCTAAACTAAAGTGTGACCAAATTCTCTTTTTATGTATGCTCTGGAAACTTTATTTTCTTACTTCCATTTAGTGGCACAGAAATGACACATTTGGGCCTCAATGAAACACAAGCAGAATAAATGTCTGTAAATTGCCAGAAACGGTTACCGTCTCTTTCTGCCGTCTGTTCATGAATCTTGTTTGCATGCAGATTTGATCAGTCCTGAGTGCATATAAAGCAGCTGTGACCCGCCACACACTGGAAAACTGCAGTCTGTGCATCAGGAGCGTCAGTCAGTGCTCTCATTTGCATCTGAGCTTTCTGTCGATTTCTGAGCTTTCTGACACTCTGCGTTGGAGCAAATTCCTCCTGGCGCCCTGCAGTGCTGCGGTGCACGTGTACGACAGGTTGCATCAGTTACAAGGATGTGATGAAATTAATGGAAACTGTTTAGTATTCGAAGGAGTGCCATGTTATCTTGAGGAAACAAAACAGAGATATAATGCATCTGGTATAAAAGATCCATCATCCTAACAATGTCAGCTAAAGATGTGCTGTACATACACGACACGCTGCTGTGAGCAAGTAAGACATGCTGCTGCTGTACAATATAGCGTAAATGGACTGCATTTATATAGCGCTTTCAACAGACCCATGGCTACCTTTACATATTGCCTCACATTCACCCATTCATTCACCAACGGCGGTGTCAGCCATGCAAGGCCATCCAGCTCATCGGGAGCAGCTGGGGTTAAGTGTTTTGCTCATGGACACCTTGACACTTGGTCAGGTGGAACCGAGGATTGAACCACTGGGGATTCTGGTTTGTAGACAACCTACATGAACCATTGAGCCACTGCCACCCCCAATCATACATGAATCACCTGATCAAATGTAAGCCGCTGTTTTTTTGTTGTTGTTGTTTTTTTTACAGTGTAGCATGGAGGCCAGTGGATGAATTGCAGTTTAAGTCACTTCCGTATTGGCTTCGAGAGAAACTGGGGGAGGTTGCCGTTTGAGTTAAACGCAGCCCCTATCAAGGACTTTTTTCCCCCATCACACATCACAGTGCACTCTGGGATTGCATCCCCTGTGACAGTCGCATTCATATGTGATGCTGCTCCCTTATGCAATAGTATTTGTTCAGGAAAATGCTATTTAAGGCTATGGAAAAGACCTAATGTATACAGCATTATAGATTGTATGATTGTTATAGATTGTATAGTCTGATCTACACTAAGATTTAAAGTTTGGGGTCAGTTTTTTTTTTTATTTATAAATAAATTAAATTGATTAAATTGATCAGAAGTGTCAGTAAAACCATTTATAATGTTACAAAAGATTGCTATTTCAAATAAAAGCTGAATTTTATATTCATTAAGAATCCTGAAAGTATCAGTTTCACAAGAATATTAAGCAGAAAAAAATTATTCAACATTGATAATAATCAGAAATATTTCTTGAGCATCAAACCCTCATATGAGAGTGATTAGTGAAGGATCATGTGACACTGAAGACTGGAGTAATGATGATAAATTCAGCACTGATCACAGGAATAAATTACACTTTACTATATATTCACATAGAAAACACTTATTTTAAATTGTAATGATATTTCAAAATTTTTACTGTATTTGTTATCAAATTAAATGCAGCCTTGGTGAGCAGAAGAGACTTTAAAACCCAAACTTATGAACAGCATTCACAGTGTACCATGAAGGCCAGAATTGTTCAAGTCCAATGGTTCCTGTTGCTCTAACGTTGGCACCAAGCTATTTGGTGTACAAGTTACATATCAACATAATCTCAAACATAAGAGCTTGAAAAAGAGAATTTCTGAAATGCGTTATGATCCAAGTATGTCTATAGAGAAAATATATCATAGAGAATAATCAAAAAGTGCACCATGAGGAAAGACCTCTGGAGAAACACGAGAGCACAAACAAACACAAATGATTAAAACATGTTTCTCAACATTAAAGGGATGGAAATTAAAATTCTGTCATCATTTACTCACCTTCATGTTGTTCCAAACCTGTATGAGTTTCTTTCTTCTGATATTTTGAAGAATGTCGGTAACCAGACAGTTGATGGACCCCATTGACTTCCATTGTATTTTTACTATGTGTCTGGTTACCAACATTTTTCAAAATATCTTCTTTTGTGTTCTACAAATCACCCTGTCATTTTTTACTCCGAACCTGCATGGTGTTATTTCATGTGTTAAAACAAGGAGCATTTTTGAAGTATCTTCAATTATAGTTCATGACTGTTCCGGCTCCAAACATAGCAGATCATAAAAGCACCATAAAACTCGTTGTGCTACACATGAGGGTGCTACACTTTTTATTTTAGGTGAACAATTCCCTTACACAAAGCACGAGAGTTGTTCTAAAAATGAAAAGCTCTTTTTCGTGACCCATTTTTTTCCAACTAGCAACCCTGAGAGAAAATTGAGAGGCGATGCTCAACAATACCGAACAGACACAATGTGAGAAGAAAGAGTGGAATAAGAAGCCACAGAGCATGACGGCTCAGGGACAAACGCAGGAGGAGACGGGAACAGTCCTGCATTATTCAGCTCGTACTGTATCTCCCTGGTCACTGCCAGTGACAACAGCAACGGAAGGAGGTGTGTGTGTGTGTGGCACACCGAACAACTGCACACCAGCTTCACTTCGAGCATTTTATCATGCATTAAAATTATATTATATAATGCATCTCAAAGATATTTTTATTCTTAATGCAATAGAATCCACTCAATCTGCCCTATAATTTACATTGGAAGTTCCAGTTAAATATTATACATTATAAAACTTACCTAATCATAGTTTTACTTCTAAAGAGTATAATGCATTAAAGGATCAGGTCACTAAAGAAAGACAACTGTCATTATTTACAGACTGAAACATCTAGAAACAGCAGGTGAAACTGACTTTTATTGCTAATATTGTTCCTTGTGTCTGTCCATATTGCTATTATTAACCTTGAGTGACTTGCACAAACTGTGGGAAAGTGGGAAAATGGAATGTTTGTGTCAGAGACTGATATCCAGAAACGAGCCAAAAGAAATGCTTTAACATGCAGCACAACAAATTAAAGGATTTATCTCTCCTCCTGTAGGTAAAATGAAACAAATATATATTATTTTACAAACCCGATTCCAAAAAAGTTGTGACACTGTACAAATAGTGAATAAAAACAGAATGCAATGATGTGGAAGTTTCAAATGTCAATATTTTATTCAGAATACAACATAGATGACATATCAAAGGTTTAAACTGAGAAAATGTATCATTTTAAGGGAAAAATAAGTTGATTTTAAATTTCATGGCATCAGCACATCTCAGAAAAGTTGGGACAAGGCCATGTTTCCCACTGTGTGGCATCCCCTCTTCTTTTTATAACAGTCTGCAAACGTCTGGGGACTGAGGAGACAAGTTGCTCAAGTTTAGGAATAGGAATGTTGTCCCATTCTTGTCTAATACAGGCTTCTAGTTGCTCAACTGTCTTAGGTCTTCTTTGTGGCATCTTCCTCTTTATGATGCGCCAAATGTTTTCTATGGGTGAAAGATCTGGACTGCAGGCTGGCCATTTCAGTCCCCGGATCCTTCTTCTACGCAGCCATGATGTTGTAATTGATGCAGTATGTGGTCTGATTCAAGATTCAAGAGTTTTATTTGTCACATACACAGTTATATACAGAATATACAACCGGCAGTGAAATATCTGGCATTGTCATGTTGGAAAATGCAAGGTCTTCCCTGAAAGAGACGACGTCTGGATGGGAGCAGATGTTGTTCTAGAACTTGGATATCCCTTTCAGCATTGATGGTGCCTTTCCAGATGTGTAAGCTGCCCATGCCACACGCACTCATGAACCCCATCCCATCAGAGATGCAGGCTTCTGAACTGAGCGCTGAGAACAACTTGGGTTGTCCTTGTCCTCTTTAGTCCGGATGACATGGCGTCCCAGTTTTCCAAAAAGAACTTCAAATTTTGATTCATCATGTTTAGATATGGCTTCTTTTTTGACCTGTAGAGTTTTAGCCGGCAACGGCGAATGGCACGGTGGATTGTGTTCACCGACAATGTTTTCTGGAAGTATTCCTGAGCCCATGTTGTGATCTCCATTACAGTAGCATTCCTGTATGTGATGCAGTGCCGTCTAAGGGCCGGAGATCACGGGCATCCAGTATGGTTTTCCGGCCTTGACCCTTACGCACAGAGATTGTTCCAGATTCTCTGAATCTTTGGATGATATTATGCACTGTAGATGATGATAACTTCAAACTCTTTGCAGTTTTTCTCTGAGAAACTCCTTTCTGATATTGCTCCAGTATGTTTGGCCGCAGCATTGGGGGAATTGGTGATCCTCTGCCCATCTTGACTTCTGAGAGACACTGCCACTCTGAGAGGCTCTTTTTATACCCAATCATGTTGCCAATTGACCTAATAAGTTGCAGATTGGTCCTCCAGCTGTTCCTTATATGTACATTTAACTTTTCCGGCCTCTTATTGCTCCCTGTCCCAACTTTTTGGAATGTGTAGCTCTCATGAAATCCAAAATGAGCCAATATTTGGCATGACATTTCAAAATGTCTCACTTTCAACATTTGATATGTTATCTATATTCTATTGTGAATAAAATATAAGTTTATGAGATTTGTAAATTATTGCATTCCTTTTTATTCACAATTTGTACAGTGTCCCAACTTTTTTGGAATCGGGTTTGTACTTGTATTATTTTTCATGCATTGGTTTGACCCACTGTATTATGCCTTTGTAAGGGTGGATCCTCTACAGCGGTTCTGACTGCAGGGTTGCGAATGACTAAAGAAACGTTATCAGCAAGATGATAGAAAACTGTACATTTCTTGTCTTTACCACCCACTGCAGCTTATACCAACGACGGAAATAAGCGCAGTTACAATAGCTAAACATGTGGGAGAGCGTTGCTATAATGTGACTATATTGTATTGCAATAGGGAACACTTCAAAGTCAATACCAAATCAAAACTAGTTAGCAGATCATTTGTAGTTGAAAGAATTTAATGACAAAATCTAGTTATGGTTACACTTTAAATAGTTACAAAATAAATGTATGAGATGATGAAAACTTATACCATTAATCACGTTCAGCATGAATTTTACCTGAGAGAGAGAGAGAGAGAGAGAGAGAGAGAGAGAGAGAGAGAGAGAGAGAGAGAGAGAGAGAGCGAGAGAGAGACAAAGAAGAGAAGAGAGCAAAGAAGAGAAGAGAGCAAAGGAGAGAAGAGCCAAAGAGAAGGCCCCCAAGAAGAGAGAGCCAGAGAATAAAAGACCCAGAGCAACAGTTACAATCTTCTTTTATCTATTCCTTGACCATGTGAAACCCTAACGTGAGCCATTCAAACTGACCAATCAGACCAAACTTCCCCCACGGTGTTACAGGTGTGACACACATTTGGCCTACAGGCCTTCAGCATTTCTTTGTCTTTAGGAATTCCAAATGGCCCTCCTGGAGAGAGATGGGGTTGAAAACAGTAAAGCAAATGTCTTTGTTCATTTTACAAAATCAAATATCTTTGATTATTTTCAATTCTTTCAGTCCTCTCTTGGCACCATTGGCCACAATCATTGAGTCCAAAGGTGGCACAGTCCACAAAGACATGCTTTCTGTTGTGTGTAGATGTTATCTTCGAATAAAAGCAGCTGGTCAGTCTTCAGTGTTCTCCTCTCAGTCCTGCATGAGAAGGCTCCATCAAATGGTGTTGCACCAATCATTGATATAAAACGTCCATTGAATCCTTCACACCTCGAGAACAGTCACTGAAGGTTAGAGCAAACGCTTGTCCCTCTTTCTGAGGACACAGGATGTGAACTTGTGCAGCAGGGATCCTGTGATTAAAAGAACATATAGCACAACAAAGAACAAAAGCATACATGGTATTTGTCATTGGTCAGAAGTTTGATGTGGTCAGATTAAAATAGTCTCTGGCAATAAGCCATTAAATCGATGTACTTAATAAAGTGGTCAAGGCTGAGAATAAAAGAAGATCTCACAAGCTCTTACATTGTTTCTGGAAAACATTAAAATAAATTGCATTATAACAAAACAACAATCATTGTTGGCTTAAATCCCCTTTTCATGAAGAGTAATATTCAGTGTAACCAAATACAGAAATTCAATTCCATAGATGTCCAAAAACATTGTTGCAAGTCAAATGGACAAAATACAAAGACTCAGAAATCAAATAAGTTCAAAATCAAATGCATTGTTACAATACAATGATAAAATAAATGTTTGCACTTAGGTAAGAATGAGAAATGCATAAATTCACGTAAATTTTGATATTTAACTTGGTGAGACACATAATAACTAACTGATTTAGTAAATCTGAAGAAAAACAAAAACATTAACTGGGAGAAATTCACAGTTATAATACAGTCTAGATGTAAAGACTTAAATAAAATAGAATACATTTTGTGAGGCTGATGTAGATTTGACTTTGTCTGTGAAGATCAAATCTATGTGGCTGCATTTAGCTGTGGCTATGTGTAAATCATGCCCCAAACACGGCAAGGAGGTTTTACAATTGTGATGCAAATTTGGTCCTGTTGTAACAGGAAGCCAGCATGAGAATGTGAGTGAAGTGTGGTCTGGCTCAAACCAGTGTTTTTGTTAGGGAGCATGATAAAGTGCAAAGGTCAGAGTTACTGAATCCTGCTGTGATGAAAGCATTTTCATGGTTAATGCAATTGTAAATTACACTGTAGCCACATGGCAATTCTATGCTCCTGTACATGGTTTTACTGCAGCTATATGGAAAATAGCAGAGTTTTCCACTCAGGAGACAAACAAATTCAACATAGAAACACATGAAACTGGATATGGCTAAACAATTCCAGTATTAAAGTTATTCCAATTTTCACAAGATACATGGCCTAGAATGCAAAGCATCAACAACCTTTATCCTAAGTGTTTCATACAACACTTAAAGTAAAGCAATCGTGTGTTTTAAAGAATAAACTTAACTAGTCTATGTGTATATATTACCACAAACAACTATAATGTGTGTTCAATGCACACAATGTGTTTAGTACAATTACAAATTTGAAAATACAAACAGGATCATTGCAATTTAGATGTTTAACTATTAAACTCACTGCTATGAGGCTGCTAGTCCACTAGTCAGTGAGGTTAACAGCTGAAGGCCTTGCATGAACACTGTGGTTAACTCACTGAGAGTTTTACCTGCAAATGAGCACTGATCTTTACCCTTAGAAAGTGATTTCCTAGTTTTCTGAAAATAAGGTGGAGGTCGACCTTCACCCAGTGACCAGCATCTCTCCTCTGAGTGGCCTATTTTCCTACAAGAACTGCAAAACCTGTTCTCTTTGCCATAGGATTGAATGCTATGTTCTCCTGGAGTTTGAGGATTTTCATGACTCTCTAATGCTTGTACACCATGCGTACTGGTACATGACTCTGCGCTATTACGGTACTGCATCACCTTAAGAACTGAAATAGGCACACTTTCTTGAGTTGCACATGCATTTTCTGAACTAAACGTTTCAGACTCATTAGAGCAAGTCAGCTCATCTAAGAAGTGAACATGCTTTTTAGTCCCATCGCTGTTAAGCGTTTTGGGAGACATGAACTTTTTAGCATTTAGCTTAGCCTTGAGATCTGCAATGGTCTCCTTGTGATTTTTACACTTTTCAGTCAGGCGAACTGCTCAGCTAGTAATTTATCTAGCTGTGCTTGAAGATCTTGAATCTTTGCCTCAGACTTTTCTGCTTCTGCATTTTTAGAATGCGCTTCTTTACATTTCTCATCTAGACTTGATAATAGAAATGGTGTCACATTATGTAGCCTTTTAAAACTTATGAAGTTTAAAGCCTCAATTATTTTACCATGTTTTGATTTCTTTGGTGTTTGCCAATTATGTCCCACCATCGAATCATTTCATCATCTGAACTTTTAATTCCAATATACTCTGTCTTGAGTTTGGACAAGGTAGGCTCAACTTTTCACTCCATAAAGCAAACAATAAGTCACTGTTATCAGAAATTTTCCCTTCCATCCCCGAGGAGATAATCTGAATATTCTCGGATTGTACAGTAATGGGACTATTGAAGCTATTTAAAACCTTCTAATTTCTGTTTCATGCAATTCATAAACAATGAAAACAGACTTACCAATTCCTTGGTCAAAAGGTCAGCTTTAATCCATTCACAAGATCAACTGTGAAAAATGTCCTCATTCTGATGAATTTCAGAAGATTCACTGCAAGGGATTCCCGGGTTTCGGCACCATCTGTAAGGGTGGATCCTCTACAGCGGTTCTGACTGCAGGGTTGCTGAATGACTAAAGAAATGTTATCAGCAAGATGATAGAAAACTGTACATTTCTTGTCTTTACCACCCACTGCAGCTTAGACCAGCGACGGAAATAAGCGCAGTTACAATAGCTAAACATGTGGGAGCGTTGCTATAATGTGACTATATTGTATTGCAATAGGTAACACTTCAAAGTCAATACCAAATCAAAACTAGTTAGCACATCATTTGTAATTGAAAGAATTTAATGACAAAATCTAGTTATGGTTACACTTAAAATAGTTACAAAATAAATGTATGAGATGATGAAAACTTATACCATTAATCGTACTCCAGCATGAATTTTTGAGAGAGAGAGAGAGAGAGAGAGAGAGAGAGAGAGAGAGAGAGAGCGAGAGAGAGAGAGAGAGAGAGAGAGAGAGACAAAGAAGAGAAGAGAGCAAAGGAGAGAAGAGCCAAAGAGAAGGCCCCAAGAAGAGAGAGCCAGAGAATAAAAGAGCCAGAGCAACAGTTACAATCTTCTTTATCTATTCCTTGACCATGTGAAACCCTAACGTGAGCCATTCAAACTGACCAATCAGACCAAACTTCCCCACGGTGTTACAGGTGTGACACACATTTGGCCTACAGGCCTTCAGCATTTCTTTGTCTTTAGGAATTCCAAATGGCCCTCCTGGAGAGAGATGGGGGTTGAAAACAGTAAAGCAAATGTCTTTGTTCATTTTACAAAATCAAATATCTTTGATTATTTTCAATTCTTTCACCTTTATGATGAAATGTTATAAATCAGGTTCACAGAAAGAGTTGAGTCGAATATGTAAATAACTGTAAATGATTTTTCATCAAGTCATTGATTTTAGTCTTTCTACTTCAACATTTCACATTTAATTCAATGTGTTACTTGCTGTGAAAATTGTTTATTTTTATATTATTCAAAATATAATTTATATTATTATTATTATAAAATAATATAATATACTGGTAATATAATATATATCATATGGTAATATAATAATATAACATAATAGAATAGAATGTAATTAATAGAATATAATAGAATATATCATTAATATAATATATAATAGCATATAATATATAATATAATATATACAATTAATATAATATAAAATGTAATACAATGCATCATATACCGATAATATATATAAAATATAATATATATATATATATAAATAATATATATATATATATATATATATATATATATATATATATATATATATATATATATATATATATATATATATATATATATATATATATATATATATATATATATATATATATATATATATATAAAATATATATATATATATATAAATATTATTTTATTTATATTATAAGTCTAGGTTTTCTGGGTAAAAACCCACATCATTTACATTTACATTTAGTCATTTAGCAGACACATTGTGGAACAGACGTTCAGAACGAGTCTCTGTGTCAATAAATGCCCTTTTTTGACTGAGGAAGAATAATTTAGCAAACTTATTAAATATAATTGATCCAGACTCCCTGTGAGAACTTTCACGTAATTGTGATGAACAAACTAGGGAAACATAATTGATCAACCCCGAGTGGAAATCATAATTAATATTCACAAATGTGCATTTAATAGAACTGATATCAGCCGAGAGCTGAAGGAAATGTAATGTATAACAATAAATTTACAGAACTTTACAAAATCCCACCATTCATTTTGCTGTGCTAATTACTGGGCACACGCTTATCCTGCCGACAGACTCCATCAATCACAGATGATCAACCTCCTGTGAGCAGATTTTAGTGCTCTTCACGAGTCACACATACCTCTCATTTCACACAGCGGCCATTAACACTGACATTTATTACATTACATTTTATGTACCAATGAGGTTCATTCTCATGTTATGCAGCACGTTTGAGCTTCAGCGAGAACCAATGAGGTTCATTCTCACGCAGAGCGTTTGAGCTTCAGCAAGAACCAATGAGGTTCATTCTCGTGTTACGCAGCACGTTTGAGCTTCAGCGAGAACCAATGAGGTTCATTCTCATGTTACGCGAGCACGCTTGAGCTTCAGCGAGAACCAATGAGGTTCATTCTCATGTTACACAGAGCGCTTGAGCTTCAGCGAGAACCAATGAGGTTCATTCTCATGTTACACAGAGCGCTTGAGCTTCAGCGAGAACCAGTGAGGTTCATTCTCATGTTACGCAGAGCGCTTGAGCTTCAGCGAGAACCAATGAGGTTCATTCTCATGTTCAGAGCGCTTGAGCTTCAGCGAGAACCAATGAGGTTCATTCTCATGTTACGCAGAGCGTTTGAGCTTCAGCGAGAACCAATGAGGTTCATTCTCATGTTACGCAGAGCGCTTGAGCTTCAGCGAGAACCAATGAGGTTCATTCTCATGTTGCAGAGCGTTTGAGCTTCAGCGAGAACCAGTGAGGTTCATTCTCGTGTTACGCAGCACGTTTGAGCTTCAGCGAGAACCAATGAGGTTCATTCTCATGTTACGCAGAGCGTTTGAGCTTCAGCAAGAACCAATGAGGTTCATTCTCATGTTACGCAGCACGTTTGAGCTTCAGCAAGAACCAATGAGGTTCATTCTCGTGTTACGCAGAGCATTTGAGCTTCAGCAAGAACCAGTGAGGTTCATTCTTGTGTTACTTGCAGCGCTTGAGCTTCAGCGAGAACCAATGAGGTTCATTCTCATGTTACGCAGAGCGTTTGAGCTTCAGCAAGAACCAGTGAGGTTCATTCGCTTGAGCTTCAGCGAGAACCAGTGAGGTTCATTCTCGTGTTACGCAGCATGTTTGAGCTTCAGTGAGAACCAGTGAGGTTCATTCTTGTGTTAGGCAGCACGTTTGAGCTTCAGCAAGAACCAGTGAGGTTCATTCTTGTGTTAGGCAGCACGTTTGAGCTTCAGCAAGAACCAATGAGGTTCATTCTTGTGTTAGGCAGCACGCTTGAGCTTCAGCGAGAACCAATGAGGTTCATTCTTGTGTTACGCAGCACGTTTGAGCTTCAGCGAGAACCAATGAGGTTCATTCTCGTGTTACGCAGCACGCTTGAGCTTCAGCAAGAACCAGTGAGGTTCATTCTTGTGTTAGGCAGCACGCTTGAGCTTCAGCGAGAACCAATGAGGTTCATTCTGTGTTACGCAGCACGCTTGAGCTTCCTCAAGAACCAATGAAGTTCATTCTTGTGTTACGCAGCACGCTTGAGCTTCCAGCAAGAACCAATGAGGTTCATTCTCGTGTTATGCAGCACGTTTGAGCTTCAGCAAGAACCAGTGAGGTTCATTCTCGTGTTATGCAGCACGTTTGAGCTTCAGCAAGAACCAATGAGGTTCATTCTCATGTTTCGCTGCACGTTTGAGCTTCCTCAAGAATCAATGAGGTTCGCTCTCGTGTTACGCAGCACGCTTGAGCTTCAGCAAGAACCAATGAGGTTCATTCTTGTGTTACGCAGCACGCTTGAGCTTCCTCAAGAACCAATGAAGTTCATTCTTGTGTTACGCAGCACGTTTGAGCTTCAGCAAGAACCAATGAGGTTCATTCTCGTGTTATGCAGCACGTTTGAGCTTCAGCAAGAACCAGTGAGGTTCATTCTCGTGTTATGCAGCACGTTTGAGCTTCAGCAAGAACCAATGAGGTTCATTCTCATGTTTCGCTGCACGTTTGAGCTTCCTCAAGAATCAATGAGGTTCGTTCTCGTGTTATGCAGCACGTTTGAGCTTCAGCAAGAACCAATGAGGTTCATTCTCGTGTTACGCGCAGCACGCTTGAGCTTCAGCAAGAACCAGTGAGGTTCATTCTCATGTTTCGCTGCACGTTTGAGCTTCCTCAAGAATCAATGAGGTTCGTTCTCGTGTTATGCAGCACGTTTGAGCTTCAGCAAGAACTGATGAGGCATAGATGTAGAGACTACACACAAGCACAGCAGATGACCTTCAGCAGATGACCTGCAGAAATGCATCAAATTCCAGAAGTAAAATTACCATTGCCATTTCAGGTTAATTTTAACAGGAAAGAGGAGAAATGCAGGAAGGTGTGCAAATGGGAATACACTTGTGTAACTGTGGCGGTTACAAACTTCAGTACTCAATGCGGTCATTGAATGTCTGAGATTGAACTGTATACAGATTCCCCTCAAACTGCTGATGCACCATGACAGAAATTGACCTGAAAGAGAAAAAATGCATAGAAGAGAGCGGTGGCAAGAGGTTAGTGGCAAGACTGTGAATGCAATATCATTTGAAATGCAACGACTAACAGAATTGACCTTGCATGACTGTCTTGGGCCCGAGAGGTCTGCTGTATTGAGCTGTTTGTTCGATCTGCAAGGCAACGCTGATTATGCTTCAGTCAGAGTTGAAACTGATGTGCAGCTGCAGGTCCAGAGAATCTCATAAAAGCTCATACTTAAAGGCCCACTGAAGTGCCTTGAAACACGCAGCATTATTTAATGTGTTGAATTTCCACTGAAACAGGAAGACAGGGTGGAGCATATCGAGCACCACCTCCCCTTTTAAAAATCAGCCAGAGCTGTTGAGCTCGGCAAAGCCGCAGTTTCCTCCTAATCTCTAACCGTTTCTCCTCCTGATATCCTCCATATGGCTTTAAAATACAGCATTCAGTGCAGAATCCCAAACGGGACTGATACGTTTTCTGGTCTGCACCGTGATCCGCTCTGAGCTATCGCGGTGTCTCCGGACCGACTCGATCACATGATCCGCTCTGAGCTATCGTGTCTCCGGACCGACTCGATCACATGATCCGCTCTGAGCTATCGTGTCTCCGGACCGACTCGATCACATGATTCTAGAGAGCATTTGATTGGACAGAAAATCTAATGAGAAGCTGAAGCGCAGAGTGATGTCATCAAAATCATTGATCCTTATTGGTGGAAGTGAGAGACTGTAAGTTTTGACTGCTAATATCTTCTAAATGAAAATGTTGTTTTGGAGTACACTAGCTTATAGATAACAGTAAGACTAACATATCCATACTAAAAGCCAAAAAAAAAAAAAAAATAAAAAATATATATATATATATATATATATATATATATATATATATATATATATAAATATATTATATATATATAAAATATTTTGATTATTATTTAATTATTTTGATTTCATATCATCGATTTCAAGTTGAAGTGTGCATTTTTTAATGTTGCACATTAAAATTAATGTTGATGTTAAAGCACGCTCTCACTTTATAATAGCCCAAATTAATATGCACTGTAAGTATAGCAAATCATAGGAAAAGTGTAACACTTTCAAAACATTTGTGGATGGGAATTTGGGGCGGGAACATCTGCTTGTCCAACCAGTGACAGGATGATTTGGGAAACCTGTTTGATAACGGTCATTATTTTTGCAATTCAGTTTGGTGATGCATAAATTGTAGTGACGAAGCAACCAAAAGTCATTCATTTTCAGTGAGAGCTAATGATGAGTAACAGAAGATGACAAAATTAATTTAATGCAAATGAGCAGCGACCAAGAGTAACTAATAGATGTGATTGTTTATCTGGGATTTGTGGATCTAATGCTTTATAAAACCTAATGAGCCACCGAAGTGCACACTATTCATGCCAAACCCTATGAATTATGTGCAGCATTTTGAGGATGAATGTGGCACTTAACACAGGTCGAAGATTAATAACATGTTTTAAAAGCTAATGTGAGCTGGTGCAAATGCAGAGAATGAAAAAAAGACACTTGGAGCATTTGTGCACTTGTTTTAAATGTATAAATTGCACAGATCTTTTACCAGTATTTGAAAATATTCAACAATGAGAGACAGAAGACATTAAAATTAACAATGATCAGCACTACCGCAATTAATAGTGCAAATAACTGTAATCAAAACTTGTACAGAAACACCTGAGGAAAACCAAAAGAACAAGTCTTTCATAAATGTCCATAAAAATTAGAAAAGAGAAAGAGAGAGAAAATAGGAACAATTAATGACATGAATCACGCACAGTCATCATGTAAAGACTCATTCCACCATTACTGTGTCTGACGGCGATGCTTCGGAGACAAAAACCCCGGGAAAAAACTTCACATTCACCATCGATGCTTTGAGATGACTGTGGCTGATAGGGCTGGGCATTAGTGCTAAAATCACAGGCAATTTCACATTTTTTGTGCGGGAAAATCTGCAGGACTGATTTCATCTGTGTGTGTTAAACAGCTGAATCATTTTAATGTATACACACCAATATAACAGTACATTTACCTACAATATTTCTACTAAAATAATGTAAAAAGCACCAAAGGGGACTTTTGAATGATGATGCAATGAATCTTTATTTTAGAGTTTTGAATCTATTCATCGAACTGAATTTGAACTGATTCACGAAAATGAAACAAAAGAAGAACTCGACGACACAATCCTTTAGGAAACTTAATGAAAACTAAAAAGCACATTGAAATAATTGCATGATTCACAATCTCCAGAATTTTTTAAGTGAAGATGCAAATGCATCTTTGTTTTTGAGTTTTGAATTGATTCATTAAAACGGACAGTTTGAAGTGATTCAAATGAATCAAATTAAGTTCTGTTTTTGATACTGAAGAATTATGAAACTGTGATGACACAATCTTTAGGAAACTTAATAGATAAATTATCTAAAAAGCATAATATTAAAATAATATTAAAAAAGCACATTCAAATAATTGTGGGGTTCATAATCTCCAAGAAAAATCATTGCAAAAATATTCAATATATAATGGCCCAGCCCTAGTGGCCATATGATGTCAGTGCAAGTGTGTGTTTTTCCACTCTTGTGATGCTGGTCTTTGATACATGGCATGTCGTGCACAACACCGAGTCTCACGACGCAGTCAAAGCATTAAAAAAATAAGTTTAAGTTTAAGAAGATGAGCACTAGAATCACATAAAACAATCCTGCCCTGCAAATGACATCATTCAACTTCCTGTTCAAACGAAAGGATTTTGTACAATACATTTAGCAAAGGAACCTTTGAAAATACCCCTGTGTTTGCTTTGCCTTGAGATAATAAAGAAAAAATTATAGCACAAAATTGGACCCAAAATCAAAATATCACAGGTGGGGAGAGAAAATGAAATAAAAAAGACAGCAAACGCTTTGGCAGAAGAGGTGGGAAAGGAATACACAATGAAAGGATGAAAAGAAAAGATAAATTACAGGCGAGACGTGAAGAAAAGTGGTTTTCTCTTTCGCTCAGCATGGCCCATCATCATACGGCGCTCCTCCCACAGATTCGGGGCTGCAAGTTATTCGTTTTTTCCTCACAGAGGAAAGAAGCAAAGAAAAAAGGTGCTCTTCTCATGAAAGTCACGTTTCACTGATTGTCCACGGAAAATTGCGCCGGCTTCTGCCCGCCAAGGAGAGCAGGAAGTCTCAGCTCAGAGATATACAATCACAGCGTGTGTATATATATATATATATATTTATATAAAGAGATCCTTTACAGGAAAGGAGCTGAGAATCCATGTCAGGACCGTGAGGTTACGGCCCTGCCTTTGAATCCGTGTTTCAGGTGTGTGTGTGTGTGTGTGTGTGTGTGTGTGTAATGGTGAATATTACTCCAGGGACGTCTGTCCGTCGTCTTGCCTGGTGCTGTGCTCCTCCAGGCATCTTTTGTGTATGACGGGCAGCGGATGAGCCTCCGTGTTAAACACCCAATCATCAAGCGGCAGCAGGTCGTCATCCGAGAACAGTAGGTACAGGTATCTGTGATTATATATGGATGTGGTTAACAAAACTCATATGTTTTATTAACATAATAATACAGCGTGACATTTTTTAAAGTGCCCCTATTATGCTTTTTTGGATATTACCTTTCATGTAGTATGTTATATAGCTGTTTGTGAATGTAAAAGGTCTGCAAAGTTTCAAAGATCAAGTTATTGTCTCCCAAAAGAAAGAATCAATTCTGAACTGCCGGAAACAAGTCGTCAGTAATTCCAGTCTCACTTCCTGCACAAACCTATGTAGGTTTGTAACAAATTAGCATAATGCCAGCCTATGGTCTTCATTGGCTGCCCACGAACAACGTCTATTTCCCCCCGCCCTCACAGTTGTAGCTGAGACCGGAAGAGTTTGGTTCGTGTTTTCTGCATTGCGAAAGCAAAGGATGGCATTGATATGTTTAAACTGATGCCATTGTTACTCTCTGTATCACTGTATATCAAGTGCTGAGGAAGAGATAAATCTTAGATATGGTAATGGACGTTTTGTAATGGACGACTGCAAGCGGTCGACAACAGACTGGGCCATCTGACCAGACTGGGCCATCTGGTCCTTCTCAAATCAGAAACCGTGGGTGGACAATTCAATCCGAGCGGCAGTGAACGCACGCACTGCTGCTTACAACGCCAGTCTCCATTCAGGGAATATGAATGAATACAGATCGTCCTGCTATGCTCTCAGACGAGCAGTTAAAGCCGCAAAACTCCGTTATAAAGACCGAGTGGAGTCTCATTTCCAACTCAACGACTCGCGGCGCATGTGGCAAGGTCTGAGGTCCATCTGCTCTTTTGGATCTAAATCCTCTGTAGAGGCAAGCGCTGATCCGTTGCTCGTGAACGAGTTAAACTCTTTCTATGCTCGCTTTGACTGTAACCGCGGCAACGCGACTCCGCCAAGTGGCGCGTCAGAGGGAATTACTCAGAGCAGCAACAATCACGTGATCTCTGTCTCAGAGGATGAAGTTCGGAGAGCACTCAAGCGTGTGGACGTCAGGAAAGCTGCCGGGCCAGATGGTATCTCAGGTCGTGTTCTGCGGTCCTGTGCTGATCAGCTCAGCCGGGTTGTTTACATCTATCTTTAATGAGTCCTCGCTACATCTGTGGTCCCCACCTCCTCCAAAAAATCCACCATCATCCCTGTCCCTAAGAACAGTAAACCCTCTTGCCTAAATGACTATCGCCCAGTGGCTCTCACGTCTATAGTCATGAAGGTCTTTGAGAGACTCATTAAAAACACCATTTGCGCCTTCATTCCTGACACTTTGGACCCTCTTCAGTTTGCCTATCGTCCCAATAGATTGACTGAAGATGCCATCTCTCATGTCCTCCACTCCTCCTCACTCACATCGACACAGCAAAAGTGGGAACTCACGTAAGACTGCTATTTATTGACTATAGCTCAGCCTTTAACACCATAGTTCCCACCAAGCTAACCTCCAAACTCCTGGATCTCGGCCTGAATCCTTCTCTCTGCCACTGGATTGAGGACTTCCTCACTGGCAGGCCTCAGGTGGTGAGAATAGGCCAGTCCACCTCCACCTCCATCACCCTGAGTGTGGGAGCTCCACAGGGCTGTGTCCTGAGCCCCCTGCTCTACTCTCTCTACACGCATGACTGTTTGTCCACACACAGCTCCACCTCTATCATCAAATTTGTTGATGATACTGTTGTCCTGGGCCTCATTTCCAACAACAATGAGACGGCATACTTGGACGAGGTGGAGCATCTAACATCATGGTGCCAGGACAACTGTCTCTCTCTGAATGTTGGCAAGACCAAAGAAATGATTGTGGACTTCAGGAAGAGACAGCAACGGACATACTCCCCCTCATGATCAGCGGGTCACCAGTAGAGAGAGTGAGCAGCTTCAAGTACCTGGGAGTAAACATCTCCGAGGACCTGACCTGGACTGCTCACATTCAGACACAGGTGAAAAAGCCAGGCAAAGACTGTACCACCTGCGCCAGCTGAGGAAATTCAGGGTTTCACCAGCTATCCTGAAAACTTTCTATTTAGGGGCGATAGAAAGTGTTTTAACTCAGTGCATCACAGCGTGGTATGGGAACAGCACCAGTCATGACCGCAAAGCCCTGCAAAGAGTAGTGCGCTTATCCGAGCGTATCTCAGGGTCAGCTCTCCGTCTCTGCAGGACGTCTACACCAAACGCTGCAAAGGTAGAGCTACCAAGATCATCAAGGACTCTAATCACCCTGCAAACCCTCATTTCACGCTGCTACCATCTGGTAAGCGCCAAGCCTGATGGCCAAAACTGAGAGACTCAGGAGGAGCTTCTTCCCCAGGCCATCAGACTCCTGAACTCAGTCACTTAACATCACGTGACTTCACGTCAGGATAAACATCGATACACTGACATTGCACTGCACTTTCTGTTCTCGTTGTTACTGTGTAACAACCTGTCATAAACCTGTTTGCACATTATACTCTTTATACATTTGTTAACCACATATTTATAAGTCTACAGTTTACTCACTGCAAAGTCTACTTCAATTATTTTATTCCACTTTATCCTTATTTGTTACCTTTTTTTTTTCTCTTGACTTGATTATTTATAATTCTACAGATATAGACATATATATATATATATATATATATATATATATATATATATATATATATATATATATATATATATATATATAGATATATACTTTATATATATAGTATTTTTTTATATCCTATTTCTATTATAATTTCTTCCTTGTGTTTTTAACTGTGAATTTGCACTGTCCATGGAGCGGACCTGTTTACATTTCACTGCCGGTTGTATATTCTGTATATAACTGTGTATGTGACAAATAAAACTCTTGAATCTTGAATCTTGAATCTTGACCAATCAGAGCAGAGCAGACCAATCACAACAGACTTAGCCATCTCACCAATCAGAGCAGAGCAGACCAATCACAACAGACTGGGCCATCTCACCAATCAGAGCAGAGCAGACCAATCACAACAGACTGGGCCATCTCACCAATCAGAGCAGAGTAGACCAATCACAACAGACTGGGCCATCTCACCAATCAGAGCAGAGTAGACCAATCACAACAGACTGGGCCATTTGACCAATCAGAGCAGTGTAGACCAATCACAACAGACTGAGCCATCTGACCAATCAGAGCAGAGTAGACTAATCACAATAGACTTGATTGATCAAGTATGTTGTGATTAGTTGGACAGATGGCCCAGTCTGTTGTGATTGTTCTACTCTGCTCTGATTGGTCAGACGGTCACAGAATCCTTGATCTGTTTAAATACTGTGAGAAAAGAGGTGATGTTGAAATGTATAAAATGAAAATGTTGGATGGACATTTTCACAAAAAGTTTTGACCTTTGATTCATGTAAACCTATTAGGAACCTTTAAAATATCATAATAGGGGCACTTTAACACTGCCATTATGGCAATGCCAGTCTACTTTTGTATGCTTTTACAAATCAAAAAAGGACATTTGACACTTCTGTTTTCCATACAACTAAAGTCAGCCTGGACGGATGTTGTCGAGCTCCAAAGATGTATTTAAAAAGCACAAAAGTTTAACCCTGTAAAGCCTGAAATATCATGTCTCATGTAATCAGTGTTTCATACGTTAGTAAAACAGCGTGTGAACACAATGTTACATGTAACTCAGAAAGGTTATTATGTTCATATTTCATTAATTAGCAATAAAACACTACAGATGAGCTTATCTACTGTTTAGGAGAGTTTAACAGACGTACACCTACCTGAAATATTTACAAATAAATCAATAATTAATCAAATTGAGTAATATTTTCGAAGAGTTATCGTACCGTCCATACTGTAGTTTAAGCGTTTGAAAAAGAAATTAAACCGTGCATACAGCGAGACATTTAGAGATAGTTTGTTCCTACTGAAGTTCTGCATGAACGGCATCTATGGTGCAAAATACTCCACTACTGTGATTCCACGATTCATTATTAAATCTATAGATGAGATGTCAGATTCAGAAAGGCGTAGGATCAGGAACACGAGGGTGATAATGAACTTACTTGAGCGTCTCGGACAGGAAGAAGCTTTGCTGCATGTTGTCGTGACTGACTGTGGAGGCGTACACATCTCTGATCCCTGAGAAACCCGCGTCTACGCGACAATGCTTCTCTAACGCCTGTGAAGACAAACCGTTTGAGCTTGATTTATTCACAATGTCTATAATTACAATGTGCAAAGAAACAATAAAGGTCATGTGACACTTCCTTGTATTTGTAACCTTGGAATCTTGTTATTAGATGTTCTCAACAGAAGTGACTGTAAATAATAAAATGTAAATAACTATATAATCATGCATTGATAAACTGAATCAGCACAACTGTTTTCAACATTGATAATAATCATAAATGTTTCTTGCGCATCAAATCATCATATTAGAATGATTTCTGAAGGATCATGTGACACTGAAGACTGGAGTAATGATGCTGAAAATTCAGCTTTGATCACAGGAATACATTACAAGTGATTTGTGAGTACATCCTTTAAAACAACAGAACTGCTCTTTCCTTCAAAAGTGGAGAAGACTTACCGCTAAATTTGAGCACTGAATAAAAAAGAGCTGACATGGCAAATTAATGATCTATTAACCTCAAACAAAGGTAGACATCTAGACCATAATTAGGATTGTCTCATGAGTTTGGTTTGGAGATGTATTTGACAAATCCATTTGCGTTCTTCTCCACCTCCTGCACCCAGTAATTAACATGTCAGTCTGTTGGAGGGAGTGCAGCGCTTTAACATGAGCTATATTTAATGCAACAGCCATAGCTAACCATTCATTTACCAAAGCTAATGTGAATAAGTGCCATGTAAGACCCTGAGATCCTCGACCTGCATAATATAGTGCAGCTCTATCTATCTATTTATCTATCTATCTGTCTGTCCGTCCATCCTTCTATCTATGGTCTATGAATCCATCCATATGCATCATTGAATCTATCCATCTATGAATCCATGAATCAATCAATCCATCTATCCATCTATTATTGAATCTGTTTTTCCATCCATCCATCCATCCATCCATCCATCCATCCATCCATCCATCCATCCATCCATCCATCCATCCATCCATCCATCCATCCATCCATCCATCCATCCATCCTTGAATCTGTTGGTCCATCCATCCATCCATCCATCCATCCTTGAATCTGTTGGTCCATCCATCCATCCATCCATCCATCCATCCATCCATCCATCCATCCATCCATCCATCCATCCATCCATCCATCATTGAATCTGTTGGTCTATGAATCCATCCATCCATCCATCCACCCATCCATCCATCCATCCTTGAATCTGGTCCATCCATCCATCCATCCATCCATCCATCCATCCATCTGTTGGTCCATCCATCCATCCATCCATCCATCCATCCATCCATCCATCCATCCATCCATCCATCCATCCATCCATCCATCCATCAATCATTGAATCTGTTGGTCCATCCATCATCATTGAATCTGTTGGTCCATCCATCCATCCATCCATCCATCCATCCATCCATCCATCCATCCATCCATCCATCCATCCTTGAATCTGTTGGTCCATCCATCCATCCATCCATCCATCCATCCATCCATCCATCCATCCATCCATCCATCCATCCGTCATTGAATCTGTTGGTCCATCCATCCATCCATCCATCCATCCATCCATCGAAGTAACAATAAAAATATGCAATTTTCTGTAACCACATTTTTAGTTTCAGGGTAATACTTTCCACTGAAAACCTATATTTTTTGACCAATAGCCTAAATATTCACATAACATTTTGAATATGTCTTTGTTTGATTTCACAGATGTCTCACACACCTCCACCGCCTCCCAGCCCCACTCCCTGTACTTGGGGTCGTGGGTCAGACGCCACATGTACATGTAGCTCTCGATGACCTCTGGCCTCAGGATGTAGTAGCGGTCGCTCAGTCGGGTGGCTGTGGCCTCCGCTCCTCCATCAAAACGGAAAGCCTCTGGACCAAGTTTGGTGGCTGTTGACACAGAAAAAAACAATATAAATACTGTTCTTGGTCTTATTGTGAAAGATTATAAGATAGGAGGAAGGAAATATTCTTAAAAGGATCAAATAAGATTAATAAATGCTGTAAAAGTAATGTTCATTGTTAGTTCATGTTAACTAATGTAGTTAAGTAATGTTAACAAATTAAACATTATTGCAAAGTGTTACAGAGAAAACCGAAAGCATGTCTATTATTCTCACTAAAAGCGCGTTATATGCACTAAAACAGAGATGCTAGTTAGTCTTTAATCTCCCTCATGATTCCTCAGATGGTGTAAATACTAGCAGATTAACACAAACCCACTGCTTAACAGATGCAATGGAGAAACCTGAGGTAGTAAACACAAAGTGTGTGTGTAGTTTGTGCACACACTATGATAACCAGCCGGTCTGTGAGGACATCTTTATGAAAACACAATGCTTTCAAAGCAGAACATAATGTAACAAACCCAAATGTATCCCATTATGCCCTTTAAATCTAAAATTACAAGCAGCCTCAGTCTGGGAGAACACTCTCTTCTGAATAAACATTTTAATTTGCATACTGATTTTGGTTTGTTTTGTCCCAATTCCTCGTCTTTTTAGCAATATTACGCCACTTCAGCCTGGAACAATATTTCACATAGCGTGGCGGTTGTATTAAAGTGTAGTCGTTCTATGGTCTGTCTATGCCGGTCTGTTACGGTGATGCCGCTTCTCCCATGGGAAAGCATTTATTGTCAACATTAATATGGCACTTCTCAATATATGGCACAAGGTTTCTCCAAACCAGTTTAATATAACAGCTTCTTTGAGCTTCACGCCGCACTGGGGCGTATTATAATGAAAAGAATATGTTAATAAAAGAAAAGCATAAGACAGCTTTGTATGTACTGTATATCCTAGTGTTTCCGGTGTGGATTGTCAGGTCTTGTCCTTTATGGCTATTTGTTTAGTGTTCTGATCCTTGTGTTGTTTGGTGTTTTTGTTTTTATTTGCATTATTCTGAATCTATTTTCATTCAATCTTACTCCCTTGTTTCTGAGTTCATCCGACTTTACAGCATCTTTTATTTTTTTTATTCTTATTAGTGATTCTCATTAGATTCACATTTTAATACGGTAATTTTGCTTCTACTGTAGTACAGTAATGACATTATGAATTATTTAAGGGAAATCCAACGAATACTACAATGATGTATAAATACTTCAAAATTTAATCTGTTGGTCCATCCATCCATCCATCCATCCATCCATCCATCCATCCATCCATCCATCCATCCATCCATCCATCCATCCATCCATCATTGAATCTGTTGGTCTATCCATCCATCCATCCATCCATCCATCCATCCATCCATCCATCCATCCATCCATCCATCCATCCATCCATCCATCATTGAATCCATCCATCCATCCATCCATCCATCCATCCATCCATCCATCCATCCATCCATCCATCCATCATTGAATCTGTTGGTCCATCCATCCATCCATCCATCATTGAATCTATTGGTCCATCCATCCATCCATCCATCCATCCATCCATCCATCCATCCATCCATCCATCCATCCATCCATCCATCCATCCATCCATCATTGAATCCATCCATCCATCCATCCATCCATCCATCCATCCATCCATCCATCCATCCATCATTGAATCTGTTGGTCCATCCATCCATCCATCCATCCATCCATCCATCCATCCATCCATCCATCCATCCATCAATCATTGAATCTGTTGGTCCATCCATCATCATTGAATCTGTTGGTCCATCCATCCATCCATCCATCCATCCATCCATCCATCCATCCATCCATCCATCCATCCATCCTTGAATCTGTCCATCCATCCATCCATCCATCCATCCATCCATCCATCCATCCATCCATCCATCCATCCGTCATTGAATCTGTTGGTCCATCCATCCATCCATCCATCCATCCATCGAAGTAACAATAAAAATATGCAATTTTCTGTAACCACATTTTTAGTTTCAGGGTAATACTTTCCACTGAAAACCTATATTTTTTGACCAATAGCCTAAATATTCACATAACATTTTGAATATGTCTTTGTTTGATTTCACAGATGTCTCACACACCTCCACCACCTCCCAGCCCCTTCAAAATTTGAGATTATATTTAAATAGCAATGCAAATGTTTGTTACATTATGAAATTATTTCAAATATTCAAATAATAAACACAATGTAAAGAAATAAGGAACACTATGAAAATTTTGGCCGATATCAATAACCGATAATTCTTTATATTTGAAAGCCGATAACCGATATATTGGCCGGTAAATCTAAATCCAAATTTTTATGTAATTTTTGAGAGCATGAGTACAAAAACAAAAGTCTCGCCATTAAAAGCCAAGTCCCAAGCACACAGATATATCGTGCATCCTTAAAACAAAATCGTAATGTTCTTAAAAGCATTAGTCTTTTGATTTGGTCATATAAAATGTTATCAACAGGTTTGGTGAGATTCATTCACATGTTCAGCCCGTGCGGCAGTCGTGTTATATTTTAAGAGAGATGTGAGGTCAGAAATTGTGTGCAGTGACGAGATCAAACATGTTATTTCACTCGTCCTTCACTCCTGCTAGATCTCTTGATGAGAGCGCTGTGAAGATCAGCACAATTTGCGCTATTTTTGATCTGAACCAGGTTCGACTTCATCTCGTTTGTTTGCTTCTGATGTCTGAGAAACCAACACAGTCTGTTGAAAGAGCCTGTGATTATCCAGGAGAGTAATGGCCTTCCTCTATCTGAGCGGCAACAGATTGGATTTTCAGAAACAGACAAGCTGGAAGCATGAAGAGAAAGATAAGACAAAGGAATATTTCTGAGCTGCCTTTCAATGTTTTCTCAGAAATCAGTAGGAGCTATTAGCTAAACAGCAACACACTGTTTTACATCTTAACAGTTTTACTTTAGCAGTGTTTACATACTGGTCATTCATATTCATATTTTAAATCTGAGTAATTTTCTTATGTACTATCTTTTGTATTTTTATTATTTCAGTTTTAGTAATTTTAGTACTTCTTATTTCAGTTAGTTATATATTAATATATTTATTAGAACCTTTGGTTAGCAAAAACTATTTTTAATAGATTTAGTTGAACAATAAAAACACTGCGCCAGTTTACGTCACCTTTTTATGTAAAATATTTTTATATTAGGTTTATTACACAAAAGTCAGCTCTGTCACGTTGCATCAGGGCTCTGAAGCGGCTCAAGAAAAAACATAAAAAACAGAAACGAACAAAACTTTAACAAGAGCATACATAAAAACAAAAACAAATCAAATGTAATTGTTCTGAACAGAAACGCTTGTTTGAAATAACCGGTTGATGACGTCATTTTATTGTTCTGTTTGATATTTTAATTTAGCAGTCAACCAATCATGAATTCAAATAGTATGGCCTATGCAAATGCATTGTCCTTATTAACGATCTGAGCACATGACCTGAAGCTCATGGCGCAGGTGCTCTTAGGGTCCGCATGTCCACTTTTGCTAGTTTAATGACTGAAAAAACGGTCGGCACGCCAGGCACATGGTCCAAAAGGGTTGTCCCTAGTCTTTTAAGGAGTCATGGGTGTGTTTTAGGCATAACATGCAATAAGCCAATCAGTCTCATCTCCCATTCCCTTTAAAAGCCAGTTGCGCTTGCACCATGGCAGATTCACTATTTACACGGTGGAATTTGTGAGTGGAAGGACCGAATGCTTCTCCAGAAAGGATTCCTTTTATTTTAATATTTACATTTTTTTGTGTGCTGCTGCGCATCCCTGTGTGTGTAATAAGCAGAGTGTATGCGTGTTGTACACCGCCTATAGGCGCACATTACTAACACACCCTTTAAATAACACAAAAAATACTGCGCTTTTGACTTTAGACCAGGTTTGTGTTGGTCAATGGCACAGTCGTTTTCAGTTCCTCAAAATAGCCAACAATGCGCCTAAACACACCTGGTTTTCAGACCAGACGCCCATGGGTGAACAGATTGGCGCGAGTGCATTTGCTATTTAAACAGCGTGGCGCTGGACGTGAAAATGTTAACTGCGTCGGTCTGAAACTAGCAAAAAAAAAAACCCCACTTGCGTTCAACTGACAAAAACAGGCAATTTTTGTGTCTAAAATGTAAGTCACTTAATATTAACTTCTTGTTTATTGAACTGTTGTATTCATCTTATTCCTACGCCCCATGCCGCTGTGCGCGAATTATGGGTGTAACTTCCATTAAGCTGTAAACAATCAGTGAAAAGTTAGTTCTATGAACGCAATAATACCTTTTTTTATACTGGGTACAATGAGATGACATTATTCTACTCACCCTTCAACCATCGAACATTAAAAGGACATTTAAAAGGGTAAAAGCATCAACAAGGTACTTCCAACAGTCCATGAATAACCCCAAACCGCGATTCTTTCCACAGCAATAACAGACGGGTTAAATATCACTATTTAGCCACATTTATTTAAGTCACTATTAAGTGACTTATTTAACCCATTATGTAGCTAACGTGCGTTGCCTTAATCAAAAATGTTCATTAACTTCAGCATTGCATGATACTATTTCAAAGTGATTTCCATCATTTTGACAGATAATACATTGTATTTACTTGTGAAAACAAACCTGGAAAGAGACGTGAGGATTTGAGGAGAAAACGTGAGATTCTTTGTGCATTCCAATTAATTATTAATGGGATATATCGTAAATTAAATCGGGAGAACAGACCACAGATGTGCTTATATGTTGTCCTTTTTCATAATGTTACAGCGGAATACAAAGGGGAAAAAGAATATAATTGAGGAAAAGAATGCAATGACTGAAAAGAGCTCTTGCCATAGATATTCTTGTTAAATGTACTCATAACGTACTTTCAAGACATTAAAATACCAAGCGTTACGTAATTGTCATGATGTCGGAAAATGTGAAAAATGTGAAAATTGACAGCTCATTCAGTCAAACTGACAGATAAGCTTTATTTGTTGCGCAATCTTATGATTGAAATGACTCTTTTTGAATGGAAGCTCCCCAAACCGGAAGTGCCACCCATAATTCAAAAAGCAGTAGGCTTGACAGGAATAAGGTGGATACAATCAGTATCACATCTGTAATCTTGCTGATATTTGGAGTAAAAATGGAACTCTTTGTGTGGTATTAACTATATTAAATTATATAAATATAAAAGCATTTTTTGCCCCTTATCTTGAATTTTGGGGGCATTATAAATGCATTTTAAAGGACACACCACACACACACACACACACACACACACACACACACACACACACACACACACACACACACACACACACACACACACAGTTTCCACTCATGTTAATCTTGAGTACCTACAGAGTAGTATTGCCTTCATATCTCAAAAAAGTCTTTAGTTTTATTAGATTTATAAAAGACAGATAAGCTCTACCGACTCTTTCTGAAAAAAGCCGAGCTCCGGGAGGCATGCTATGCGTGGAGCTAAAGAGTCACGAGCGCACGCGCACACACACCCGCACACACACAACACGTCATCGCATCATACACTCTCCATTCATTCCGTTTAAATCACAAAATAAAATGTACACAAACGTTTCCCTGCTATTTATACAGAATCACAGATAAACACCTTTGGTTTTAATGAGAAAGTATTTTTTTATAGTGGATTCGAACCCAGAACCAAACCTCAAACACGCTCGCCAGACAAACACTCTACCACTAGACCACGAATCTATGTGAAGTATCATGGGACTGACAATATTGTATTATGCTATAGTTAGGAGATGTAACGTTAAGGATGAAACTATCACGTTTAACATGACTTCTCATGACTTCCCCCACTCACCGACTTTTTAAAACAAAGTTACGCCACTGCATCGCATTATGGATAACTGTCGATTCACTATACGTTCATGTTGTACTTACGCACCAATTGCCAACAAAACAGACATTTGATGCATTTCACTCACCGCCTGCAACAATCTGCAAATCCAATGGACATTACTTATAAAACTTGACATCGAAAATGCCAGGAAAACACTTGAAAAATAACGCTGGGTTCTTTGTGAAGCTGAACAAGGTTATCTTTCCCTCACAGCCAAAAACACACTTTGGTGACATTGTTAAAAAAAATCCTGCTCTGGTTGGTGTGTGTGCGCTTTTCCGGGAGAAGTGTACGTACAAGGATTTTCCGCCCTTTATGACATCATACAGGGCCATACTCTGAAAAAACTTTTGGAAGGAGTGTATTTGGCACAGAAATACTCTGTCATACGTCCAACTAATTTTTTGAAACTTTGGCCATGTTTAGCATGAGAATCAACTCTTTAACAGTGTAAAAAACTCAGAATGCATGAAACAGCTTTAGAAATCATCTAATAGACCAAATCATGCAATGAAAGCGTGCATTCTAAATGCTCTAAAAGTGAGGGATATACTCGATAATGTCAGAATGCATATTGTTAAAACAACAATTACAATATTATCATAGACGATATATATCGCACACCCCTAACTCCAACTAACATTGTTTATTGAGACTGTCTCTAAAACCGTCTCTTTCACCGAACTGACCTGAGCGGCTGTAGGACTCGTGGCAGGTATGAGTGATTTCAGCTGCCAGATCCAGGTAGTGCTGCTTCTGTCCCGCCGGGCCGTCATCAGCACCGATGCCAATCATCCCGCCGGAGAAACAGGCCAGATGCCCCATCTTGTGGTCCAGGATGCCGCCTCGCCACTCGGCCACGTACGTTAATCCACCCGGAGACTTCTGCACCAGGTTCGTCTCGATGGCCTGGGAATGGACAGGGCAATGACTCAATGCAGCAATGCAACCTTTCAGCTAGCAGCGCTTTTTGAGTGGTGAAGATTTTTCAAAACACTACATGCATGCTGAAGATAATGCAGCTATTAATCGCAGTCGAACACGCTTCCTATGAAAAACAGATGGATGGACGTGTTTGGTGTAAGGGTGGATGAAACATCCGATTTGTAAAGTGCTTTGAAATCAAGGCGACGCTGGATTTCAATAAAGCTTGAATCTATGCACATATAAAACTGGGATGGCGTGCACATATTGCCTTAGGTGCCGACATTTATGCATGAAATGTTTTATGTATAGTATAAGACAGTATGCAGCGTGGTGAATTGAAGTCAAGCCTCATTGAGATTCTTTCAGGACTTTGATACTTGAAGGTGTATAAATCTGCCAAAGACTATACGGGAAAACATCTCAGTGCTGTTTATTTCAGAGAGTCTGCTGAAATCCGTCTCTTCCCTCTGCCTCTTTAGAAAAGCACAAAACAGCACAAGCCATCATGGACGATCAATAGCAAATGACTCATCGTTTTGTTTTCTCCTGCTCTTTCCTTGCGTCTTCCTCTCCAAGACCCAAACAAAACTTTTTCTCTATGGTTGTGTCATCAGTTTCCTCCATTTTGCATCATTAAATGTATACAAACCACTTACAGTGAACATGAAATCAAAATTCATAATTTAAGATACTGAGTTAAGGATCAAATATCATCAAATATTTCACATCAACAATTCCACCTCAAACTAATCAAACGCATTGTACACAGGACTGGATATTTGAAAATATGCTATATAATTTTAACATTAGCTGATAAAATTGCCCTTTCCTGATTATAAATGTAATTAATATCTTGGTAGACCACATTCTTCAAGGGAGACATTATCTAATGAAAAGGCTATGCAAATGAAGTGATAATGAGTGAGAATGTGTTCGCTCTCCGTATCGCGGTTATATTTCTCCTCTCGGATCAGAATGAGAGCTGAATCTAATCTTAAACTAATCTGTTTTACACACTTACCAGCTGTGCAAACATTAATTTCTCTTTATTCTTTACTGAACATACTGAAGACCAGAAATAATGCTAAATAAAAAAATAATAGCTAATAAAATGTTGCAATGTTTAGAATGATCAATCAAAGGTATGACTGATATTTCCGTACCTCCATAGCGCTGTAGTACATCTTCTTGGCCTCCTCATCCGTCTTATCTGACATCAGGTAGGATTTGATCAGGTACTCGTAGAAACTGTCCCCGAGGCCTCCAATTGAGACATGATCTGAGAAAATGAGAAGACAACAAAAACTCTGAACTCTACAACCCCAAAATCATGATGCAAATATTCTCAATGAAGAAAATGAAGCCTATTTTTAGGGGCAATACGATTTTTTTTTATTATGCATTGCAGTATGAATTGTTCAGCTTCAACTTTTCAACAGGAAATATGTCAACAAATAAAAGATATCTGCAGTCATTTGTGATGGTCCTAAAACACACACACACACACACACACACACACACACACACACACACACACACACACACACACACACACACACACACACACACACACACACACACACACACACACACACACACACACATCTTTGTGGGGACTCTCCATAGATGTAATGGTTTTTATACTGATTGTACAAACTGTATATTCTCTCCCCTTACACTAACCCTACCCCTAAACCTACCCATCTCACAAAAACTCATTCTGTTTGATCTAAAAGCTTGTTTCCTCATGGGGACCTCAGTTTAGGTACCAACGGTGACTCCCCATGAGTCTGTGTGCATTCAGGCTGAAGTCCCCACTGGGATAGAAAAACATGAACACACACAGAGACATGGACACGCACACACATATGCACATGGACACACACACACACACACACACATGGACACACACTCAAGCACACACACGCACGCAAAAGGACACGGACACACACGGACACACACGGACACACACGGACACACAGGCACACACTCTAAAAAATGCTGGATTAAAAACAACCCAAGGTGGGTTGAAAATGGACTAACCCAGTGATTGGGTTGTTTTAACCCAGCGGTTGGGTTAGTCCATTTTCAACCCAGCATTATTTTGAGTGCATGAACACACACACACGGACACACACACATGGACATACAAACATGCACATACAGTATTAGGACATGCACGCACATGGACATGCACGGACACACACACACGGACATGGACACACATACAGACAGAAGCACACATAGACACACATTATAGTAAAAATGTATGTATAGTTTTACACCTACAGAATTAGGACACACACGGACAGACGGACAGACAGACAGACAGACAGACAGACACACACACGCACACATTTATTTATTTTTTTACAGTAAAAAATTATGTATGTTTTACGCCTACAGTATTTATAATTTTACTTATAGTATGTATAGTATAACTTATTTATAAATCTTTTTATTGATAATTAATTTTGCCTTTCCATCTTTAATATCTCCCTGGCGTGATCGGAGAAGGTTTCATAGATTCATTTATTTCTGTTATTCTTATACCAGGATTAAAAGTGAATGGTTTCTATTTCTATGCACACCCTTCATTGTGTTGGGTTCAGGGATGATCTAGGTACTATAATCAGAATCAACAAACATAATGCCAGGAATGTTTGTATCCACCCTCTGCTCTATTGACATGCAAATCAGAATGAGGGAGTCGCGGTCTCATCCGCGCTCTTCTCGCTATCTCTGAGACTCATTAGCCATTCCCAAGCTACACCAATTAGTGCTGCAGTTGCAGATTACATTCACCCCGTTAAAGAAAAAAACTGTTTCTCCTGTTTTTCAGGTGAATCTGAAAGATTCAATTTCCAAAAGGTAATGGGATTTATTATCATTTTAATAACTCTTGGCCATGGGCTTATGTCCCTGCTTGACAGGAGAGCCGCACTGGCTCAATTGATGTCATGGATGCCAGAATAATTGCATTGTGAAACTCAAAGAGCCGCTCTCTTATGACCCAGCGCACAAGCCAGTGATAAACCAACAGAAATAAAAATGAAAAAGAACAAAATAGTAGCCACCAGTCAAAAGTTTGGACACACTACACTGAATTTATGCTTGGTACAATGAAAATACTATAAAACAAAATAATGCATCTTTTGTACTGAGAAGATTCTTTTTTGGCATTAATATTGTTTTGCAGACTTTATGAGAATGGCAAAACACTTGGCATTGACGTTGTTTACAACATGATTTCACACTTTTACGATCGTCCTAGACGTGCACAGGCCCTATGATTTTATTACATTTGATTATTTCGAATATTTTTTTTGTCTTAATGATTAAAGATTTTTAGTGTTGGCTGATGGGAAGGTGCAAATAAAATGTGTGTGCACAGAAATCAGCTTTTTCCAGAGAATAGGATCAGCTGTCATTAGTGACATTCTATAATCTATCACATCCTGCAAAATATTTTGATGGTCCCTTTTGAACATTCTGTTGACTATAAGTAATGTTGCACCTACATGTCAACTAACTCTCATTAGAGTATTAGTAGACTATCTGCTTAATATCTGCCAACAGACATTCTACTAACTAGAAGTAACTTTGCAACTACATGTCAACGTATTCTAACCCTAACCCTACCAGTCTACTAAAACTCTACTAACACTCTAATGAAACTTAGTGGACATGTAGGTGCAATGCTACTTATAGTCAACAGAATATGTTAAAGGGACCATCAAAATAAAGTGAAACCTGATATTTTTTTTATTTTATATTTTGGCTAATTTGATAATGCCGCCAATCCAACAATCCAAAGCATTTTTCTACAATAAAAGTTGCACAGAATTGACATGCACACCACCAAAGTATGTCAATTCAGTCAAAAGTATGGAAATATTTTGAATTAAGTTTTTTTGTTTTTGTTTTTTGCTCCACTGGAATGTGTATTGCTTAAAGCATAAATATAAGAAAATATAGTAAGGTTTTTGTTACAGAGTTATGCTTCTCATGAAAATGTATAGATAGAAAACAAGACAAAAAAGATTGGCTGATTTGATAATTCCGCCAATAACAGTGTAGTATCTATTGATTTCAAATGATTTAAAACCACTGAGATATCACTTACGCTGCACCCAATTTCCACTGACGGGACTCAGGAAGTTAGGATACAGACCATGAGGCTTCTCTATTTTGTTCAGCAGCTTTCGGATGTTCATCACCTAATAAAAAAGACAAAATCACATAGTTCATTCAATGTCCGTATATCCCGTCCTCTCAGTGTAAATTAGAGTTGTCAAAAGACTTCAGTACCAAGTCGATACTTATCGATTACCAAACTCTGCATGCTCACGAATCATTTTGTTATTACCAACAAAACCACACAATGTAAGGTGCGTATTTGTGTGAGTGCTCTGTGAAGCACATCAAAGTTTTCTATTTACAACATAGTTTTGCTGCGTTGAGCATTGTAGCCAATCACAAACATGTTTGTTGAGTGTGTAAACGCAATGGTCAATCAGAGGCGTTTAAGTTAGTCAGAATCCACACAATTCACCAGAGTACGCAAGTACTCCACAAAGTTTCAGGAGCGACAACTGTATTAAAATGAGGGATTGAATCTGAAACAGTGATGTTTTGACAACGGATTAAGTCTTAAAGGGGTCGTGACATGAGAAATCAAATTTGCCTTGATCTTTTGCCATATAAGAAGTCTTTGAACTATTAGAACATCCTATAAATTTCATAGCATAAAACGTCCTCCTCATTATAAACAAAGCATTTATTTATTCATTCAAGCTCCAAAAACAGCTCGTTTTGATATTGCGGGATCTGTGATGTCACACGGGCAAATACATTTGCATACTCCAGCCTCCAAAGCAAGACACTGACGAATAGTTTACTTCATTGCACCTACTGGTGTTCAGTCACTTAACGGTTGATATTTGCCCACACTAGATGTGAGCGTCACGTCAAAAGCAAATAAAACCCATTATAGTCAGTGAAACTGACATTGGATACAGTATATAGATGTGTGTTCACTTTACTCCATGCACTTGAGTCTGCTGACTAGAGGACAAATGGAAGCGTAAAGGAACGTTTGCTTTGACACGTCCTGTTTAGGCAGATCGTTTGCTCATTTTTGTACAGACTCAGGAAGGATGGTTTATTTTTAATGCTGTTATGGATCATGTTGGAGGATTATATGTTTGTTAAGATAATTTGACTAGGCAAGGCAAGACAAGGCTGTATAATGGAGAGTTCACAAAGAAACTTTTTAGATGAAACAGTCAACTGTATTTGATCTGAGAGCAGCTGAATGCTTTCCGATTTCTTAATGCTTTGTCTGTAAATGATGCTTTTATATGAATAATGTTTTTGAAACACTAACTCATGTGCAATAGCGCAACCTGGTCTCACAGAATTCTGTGAAATGAACACGGCCCCTTAACTCAAAATCTGTGGTAGTTTAACGGAATCGCCGACAATTCTGTGATGAGTCCACGGAAGTGATGTCAATAACAGGCAGCATCCGTGGTCCACACACGGATTCCCTGTTCCAACACCTTATTTGTCAGTTTGATTCAGCCAGCATAATTTTATTTACATTTATTTTCTTTTTATTCAGACACGTTTTGAACACTTAACTCAACCCCTTCCCTAAACCTACCCATTTGTGTATTATAAAAAACAGGATATAACAAGCACAATTTATTCAGAAAGTACAAATATTCCAAGTGTTCCGAGGCCAAACGATTGATTTGTGTGAAGAAAATCCCCAATAGCGAGTGGGTGTGTTGATACTGTTTCCTATGCAAAGTTAGTCAATCAAAACAGATGCCGTTTACTGACAAGCCTTAAAGGAGCTGCACCTTAAAAACTGATCATTTCAGACAGAAGTTGTGACCCGAATCCCAAATGACACACTATACAATATACACTATACACTTAAAGCTGCAACAGTCAATTAGTGAAGTGTCCAGACTTTTTTCCCCCCAATTAATTAAGTGCATCATTCGGGTGCTCAAAGTTTACTTTTTCTTTTTGGAATTTTCAGTGTAAAACACACTACTTGCATTATTTACACTACAAAATGGCATAGAACAGTGCACAAGTACGCAAACTGGGACACACCAAGGTCAGAATGAGGGATGAAAATAATCGAGTCTCATCTCCCATTCCCTTTAAAAGCCAAGCGGAAAGATTGAACGATTCTACAGAGAGGAATCCTTTTATCCTTTTATTTCTCCAGAGAGGAATCCTTTTACACACAGTGTCCCTGTGTGTGTAATAAGCAGAGTGTATACGTGTTGTGCACCCGTCTATAGGCACACATTACTAACACACCCTTTAAATAACACAAAAAATACTTTTCAGTTCCTCAAAATAGCAATGTGCCAATAATGCAGCTGAACACAACTGGTTTTCAGACCAGACGCCCATGGGGAACAGATGAGCGCGAGTGCATTTGCTATTTAAACAACGTGGCGCTGGACGTGAAAAAGATAACTGCGTCGGTCTGAAACTAGCAAAACACACTTGTGTCATACCTGGCGTCGCATTGCACCGGGTGTATGATAGGGCCCTATATTTGCACATATTAAAATAATAAAAAAACATGACCTGTTTAAAATGTAAGTGCAATAGAGCTGCCACTTGCTCTTTTACCTGTAATGTAGTTTTTAATTTTATTACTAACTTTTCAATAATTTTTTTAAATGTTTATTTAACTGAACAATATTTGGACTCTACATGCTAATGTTTTAATGTATTATTTAATCATAATCATTTAATACATTTAACTTTCAAGTAGTTAAAAAAATATTAAGACAAAATAGTTAGAAATTAGTACAGAGAACCATGAAATTTTACTGGTATTAATACCGACTATTGAAATATTGGTATCGTGAAAACATTAATGTAAATCATTAGAAGATAAATGACTCTTGCCTTCTCAGTGAACACTGGGTTTCCAGACAGTTCAGACAGGTGAACGAACTCCAGATGCAGCGTCCCGAACTCCGCCAGGATGCTGCTCCCGGCCGATGCCCAGCCCCAACTCCAGCTGGTGCCACTGCAACAGAGAGCAAACCAGGCACAGTGAGCACCCCCACCTACGCCACACCGCTACCATGGCAACCAGGCAGGTAACAGTGCGGCCATGGCAACAAAGCACCAAACCATGGAAAGCGGATGCCAGCGCACTTGTTATTTGCAGGGAAAATTAGCACAGTGGAAACGGCAGGAACTGTTTAACACAGATGTGCTAAAAGCCTTCACTTCATCCCACACAAGAATGTTACGTGCTTAATGAAAAATCCATAATGATGCTTTTTTTTAAAGGAATGAATATACAATAAAAACAGGTTTAACATTCAAATTGATTTGCACAAAATTAACATGCATAACACCAAAAGTTGCATTTACAGCTCTGCTCATAAGTTTACACACCACTACATATGCAAGATGTTAATCATTTTAACAAAATAAGAGGGATCATAAAAATTGCTTGAAAATGTTACTTTTTCAATATATGATATAGTTTCACATTTCAGATGTTATGTGATGTACACATACCGCTTACTGTTTATTAAGATGTTAAAAATGCATTGGTAGTTTTTTTTTTTTTTACTACCGATAAAATACCAAGATATTTATAAGAGGCAACCCTCTCAAAATGAGTGCCATCAAAACTTTTAATCATAAAAGCATTAAGTGTTAATCTGGATATATATAAAATTATAATATATATAAAAATTGAAATGGAAATGAAATTGGTCCCAAAATAGAGCCTTGAGGAACACCTGCCTTTACTATTAGAGGAGTACTTCCAGTCAAGTAGTTTAAAAATAACTTTATTACTAAAAGACAATCTGGAAATAGGGCATGCGACAAAGTAAATATTTTAAGAGCAGTTTGAACAGTATATCCAGAGCATTTTATTCTCTGTTTTGATTAAATGCCATTAAAATTTCAACTGTTGTTCAAAAAGTAGAGAGCTTCTGCTTCTGTTTATGCTGCAGGACTCACTCCTGCTGCAAAAAAAAAAAAAAAACTGAGCAGAGGAAACATGGAAAGAGGGAGAAAGAGAGAGACCGAGATGCTGAATGAACTCTAAAATTAACTGCTCCAGATTACAGGCTTCGCTCCTCCCTGCAGGATTCATTCGGTGAAACTGTGGAACTAATTCACAAGATTATTTGTTTCTGGTTCTTATTGTGAGAGCGAGGCACGCACCACTTCCCTTCTGAAAGAACAATCAATAACCACTGACGTCTAGGGAGGAAGAGGAAAGTGAGAAAACTTTTGCCGGGAAAAATCAACCGAAACAAGCACAAAACAACTAAGTGTTTGTTAAACAAAAGGAAGAAAGTGTTCAACGGTGGGAAAAACGTGACCAGAGATGACGGAAAAACATATGGAGAGCGTCAGCTTTCGTTTCCGCTCTGACAGCCGAACCGACGCCGAATCCTGTGAGTGTGTTATAAATCAGGAATGGTGAGAGAACATTGTGCTTGGTACATTTTCAAACCAAACTTGGGTCTTCAGCCGACAAAGTTTAAATCCTGTCTCACTAGCGCACTTATAATGTTTACGCACTAACCCTTAAATGTATAAATCATTATTACATAATCAGGTCTTTAGCGACCCAGATCTATATCTAACACTGATGGATCTCTACCTGTTGCGATGCCTTAAAACGCACTTGATATTAGAGTAAAAATTACAGAAGAATAAAATAAAGCATATTTTGTCACCTTCTGGAGCTTGGAAGTTTGAGCAGATGTTTTATACCATCATCACTGTCCTCATCAGAGCATCTGGCTCATATTCATGATCTCAAACATATTCTCAAAACTGTCATTTCCAACATCTTCAAAATCAATATTTAGATCGCTGACAGGTTCTTCACCAGAGTCACCATCAGGTGACTGAGACTAATATTTGATTGCGTTCAGTACTTTCTCTGCTGTAAATCGCTGAGCTTTTCAAGTTTTGCTGATGATTCTTCCTATCCTTTTGTTGTCTGCCTGCGGTAACTATGAGTGAGAGAAGACGGTCTTTTGTGGCTGTTCGAAAGCATTCGTCCACATGAGTGTTTACTCTACGAAAGCAATCCGTTGAATGTGTTGGTATAACTAATATGCATTAATTCATGCTTAACTAATGCACAGATAATCATGAGTTAATGTATGACTCATGAAGAACTAAACCATTTATTAATGATTACTGCATCAGCAACTAATGAACATTCTATATTATTAATAGATTTATACATGACATCATGTATTAATTTCCTAATAACATATTATATTAACTAATAATGTAAATTAATGCATTAATTACCACAACGGGCCATTGCATTTCAACTTCCAGTTGTTGCTTTAATTAATCATTAGCTAACGATTTGCTAAGGTATCATTATGTTATGACTTTACTCGTTGAGGAGCATGACTATAAACTAATTGTTAAGTACCGTATATACCCGAATATAAGACGACCCTGAATATAAGACGAATCTTGAGCTCTTTTCTCAAGATGATCTCTTGACTTCTCCATGGCGGCACTTTACTGTTTATTTAATTCATAACGCTGTCACTAATTATGTAGCCTATCGTGTTGGCGCCCTCTACTGTTTCCCCCTGCTTTCTCCCTTTCCCCCCATGATTTTGTCTATATCGCGAATATAAGACGACCCCCCAATTTTTCAGCCAATTTTTAGGACACAAACCTAGTCTTATATTCAGGTATATACGGTAATATGTCATTGTAGTTATGGCTTTTGAATTAGTTAAAGGTGCACTATGTAAATTTTTTTCAGTAAAATATCCTAAAACCACTAGGCCAGTGTTATGTATTTTGTTCAGTTGAGTACTTACAATATCCCAAATGTTTCCAACTATTTGTAAATTGTGATAAATTGCTATTTTACCCAATGAACCGGGACGTGTGAGGGAGTCGCCTGTCGATGACATCATATCCGCATTACTCTCAGTTTCTGGTTTTATTCTGCATTAGCGCTTTACTCTCACAGCAGTGTGTAACAAGTGTCATAGCAGCCGCCGAGCGAATGCCATAAAATCATTTTCAACACACTCAGATGTGTCTAATATGATAAACAGAGCTGTGTTCCCTCATATTCATGACCGGAAAAGCGGAAATGGTGCCGGCGACTGTGGCATAATAAAAGTCCCGCTGCTCGCGTGTGTTGCGTTATTCTAATTAACAATTGCTCCAGTTGCCTCGCTCAGCTCCACAACACTTGGTCCCGCTCTGCTTCACACTACAGTAACGTTAATAATCACATCCATGAACAGGATTTTTGCCCGTGTCCTATCCCGAGTCTTTCCCACCGGCTGTGAGGGGAAGACCACATGTCCCAAGTTTCTGCGCTCAAGCTTGGCGTCATCAAACTACGCCTTTGTTTTGAATAGGCGACTTCTAGTGGATGGAAAAGTTACATAGTGCACCTTTAATAGTTATGCGCCTCAACAAGTAAACTCATAACATAATGATACCTTTGCAAATCATTAGCTAATGATTAATTAAAGCAACAACTGGAAGTTGAAATGCATGGCTTTGACCCGTTGTGGTAATTAACATGAATTTACACTATTAGTTAATATAATATGTTATTAGGGAATTAATACAATACAACACATTTAACTAATAACAATTTAATGATTACTTAATCTATTAATAATATAGAATGTTCATTAGTTGCTGATGCAGTAATCATTAATAAATGGTTTAGTTCTTCATGAGTCATACATTAACTCATGATTATCTGTGCATTAGTTAAGCATGAATTAATGCATATTAGTGCACCCGTATTGTAACGTTTTACCAATGTGTTTTCAACAACCTCTGGAATTGAAAGTTTAAAGTGGACAAGCTCAATCGACCAAAGCGCATTTTAATACCAGGTGTAAACAGGGCCATAAATGTTTTGATGCCTTAAATGCTGCCTGTATAGCCAACTCAACTCAACTTCAACTCTTACTGACATTAACTTGAATTCACTTCCGGTCAAAAGTTTAGAATATTTAAGGTTTTTATTTATGTTTTTGGAAGAAGCCTCTTATGCCCTACCAAGACTGCATTTATTTGTTTCTCTTGAGCAGAAAATTATTATATTAGAATGATTTCTGAAGGATCATGTGACACAAATTCAGCTTTGATCACAGGAATAAATTACATTTTAAAATATATTCACATATAAAACAGCAATTTTAAACTGTAATAATATTTCACAATATTACAGTTTTTACTGTATTTCTTGATCAAATAAATGCAGCTTTGGTGAGTATAATAGACTTATTTCAAGAACAATACAAAACTTAACTATTCTAAACTTTTGACTGGTAGTGTGAATGTCATAATAGGAGCGTGTGTATAGTGACGTGTGTTCAGTCTGTGCTACCAAGACTAACCTGAGTGCCACACCGGGGCTGGTTTTCTCCCAGCCCATCTGTGGGACCGGCTCCTGTTACTCATCTAACTGGAATTAGCGTGAGAATCAGTTAATTAAATTTGCCTGCAGCTGTCAGAGCGAGCTGGTGGGCTAATGGAAGCCAGGTGGGCGGCAGGAGTGCCAGAAAGCATCTCTTTCACTCGGAAAGCGAGAAAGAAATGGTAGCCTAATATTTGAAGCATATGGTTTTGTGAATGGATGCATCAAGCCGGGGTCGGGCTGGCAGACGGGACGGCGGGCAGACAGGTAGAAGCTGCGTCGGATGCTCACCTGCCCAGGTTAATGACTCCTCTGGGAATGCCTGTGGGCGTGTTGAAGGCGGGTAACAACTTCTCGCCCAGCTCCAATACCTTCTGCTTAAATATCTGAAAGATAAAACAACAGCAAGCCGTTAACTGCCGTTGCACTGAAGCAAACACATCTGTGCAAGTGTCTCTTCAAAATCTCACATTTAAAGATTCAAGATTCAAGAGTTTTATTTGTCACATACACAGTTATATACAGAATATACAACCTGCAGTGAAATGTAAGGGTCAAGAAATGTAAGGGCCCATATTCTAAACGTTTGCCACTTTTTCCACATGCATTTTTGCACCAAACATCAGATACATGGTAAAAACAGAATACTTTTATTAGACATTTATAATGTTACAAAAGATTTATATTTCAAATAAATGCTGTTCTTTTAAACTTTCTATTCATTAAATAATCCTGAAAAGAAAAAATGTATCACAGCTTCCACAAAAATATGTGTTTTCAACATTGATAATAGCAAGAAATATGAGCAATCTTGAGCAGTAAATCCTCATATGAGAATGATTTCTGAAGGATCATGTGACACTGAAGACTGGAGCAATAATGCTGAAAATTCAGCTTTGATCACAGGAATACATTACATTTTAAAATATGCAACAATACAAAACATTGATTTTAAATTGTAATAATATTTTAAACAATGTTACTGTTTTTATTGTATTTTTGATCAAATAAATGCAACCTTGATGAGCCGAAGAGACTGTTGAAAAACATTTTAAAAAATCTTATGCAATAATAAACATTCCAAACTGCATATTTAATTAATTTAATAAATTAAATGTCTGGTAACTGGGTGTTCAAACTTTTCCTTTTGTAGCAGGTGCAGAAAACTCCTCGCCAACAGTTTATATTTCAAATGCAACTGCAGTATTTATCAAATACACCCAGAATGGACTTTCAGAGTTCCTTGAACCCACATAATCAAGTTCCTCTGTGACAAGGCCATCTTCAAAAGTGAATTAAACCAGAGAGATGTGTTTTTAACACTCATGTCGGCAGTTACACAAAGTAAGATGGCTGGAAATACTGTTGGTGACAGATATTTCTCTCTAAGCTCTTTTTAGTGGTGCTTGCTGAGGCAAGCGTCACTATTATTGCTACGACTTAGGTTTAGGGATTTGAACAAACCTCTAAATCTAAGTATTAAACTTTAGTGTGCAACATGTCCCAAACCAGACTTATGATTTTCACGCTGGTGGGAGATAAAACAGGCAATAAATAAATAAATAAATACATAAATAAATAAATAAATAAATCCAATAGACTGAGGGAGGCACCAGACCAGAATATCACACAGACTTGAAGGTGCAGGACTCTTTTTCATACTGTAAAACCACATAGCAAACCACTCAGAATATCTTAGCAACAGCACAGGAAAGCCATGGAAACCACAACAATGCCTTAGCCACATGGTGGCAACTTATCATGGTAAAACACACACACACACACACACACACACACACACACACACACACACACACACACACACACACACACACACACACACACACACACACACACACTTAATCTTCAATACCAAAATAAATTATATTTACCCGAGTTGTGAATGTGAGTTTGCAGTCTGTATTGAATGTGATGTGATGTGATGAAATGATACTGTATTACAAAATGAGCTGTCCTCACGGCTGCTTGTACAAACAAACATACACTACAATGACGTAGGATGAACTGATGATTCTAAAGAGACAGTCCTTTTAACGAATCAGAATCAATGATTCTAACAAGTCGGTTCTTTTAATGACTATTACTGAATAGTGTCCGTGTTGTTAAAGATGCACATTTGACAACAACGGAGTGGTGGAGTATGGAGTTGGCCCACCCTTTGCAGCTCTAACAACTTCAGCTCTTCTGGGAAGGCTTTCCACAAGGTTTAGGAGTGTGTTTATGGGAATTTTTGACTATTCTTCTAGAAGCGGATTTGTGAGGTCAGGCACTGATGTTGGACGAGAAGGCCTGGCTCACAGTCTCCGCTCTAATTCATCCCAAAGGTGTTCTATCGGATTGAGGTCAGGACTCTGTGCAAGCCAGTCAAGTTCCTCCACACCAAACTCGCTCATCCATGTCTTTATGGACCGACGCTTTGGCCACTGGAGCGCAGTCATGCTGGAATAGGAAGGGGCCATCCCAAAACTGTTCCTACAAAGTTAGGAGCATGAAATTTCCAAAATGTCTTTGTATGCTGAAGCATTAAGAGTTCCTTTCACTAGAACTATGGGGACAAGCCCAACCCCTGAAAAACAACCCCACACCATAATCCCCCATCCACCAAACTTTACATTTGGCACAATGCAGTCAGACAAGTCCCGTTCTCCTGGCAACTGGCAAACCCAGACTCGTCCATGGGATTGCCATACAGAGAAGCGCGATTGGTCACTCCAGAGAACACGTCTCCACTGCTCTAGAGTCCAGTGGCGGTGTGCTTTACACCACTGCATCCCACACTTGGCATTGCACTTGGTGATGTAAGGCTTGGATGAGCTGCTCGGCCATGGAAACCCATTCCATGAAGCTCTCTACGCACTGTTCTTGAGCTCATCTGAAGGCCACAGAAGTTTGGAGGTCTGTAGCTATTGACTCTGCAGAAAGTTGCCGACTTCTGCGCACTGTGACCCTCAGCATGCGCTGACCCCGCTCTGTGATTTTATGTGGCCTTTTTGATCATCATGTAAGTATTTTGAACAAAAACATTTAAAGAGAAGTAATTTCTTGACAATTAAAAGTGTTATATAGCCCACTGAATCATTCTCAGACTTAATGTTGACAACAATAGAACAACTTGGGAGAGAACATTTATTTCTTAGCGCAAAAAAAGGACAGTGGTACAAGAGGATTACCAAATCATTGTTTTAAGTGTGAAAATATAGTAAAAGTAACACAGAAATTCTTGTGACAAAGTCCCTGAAATAATCAGCCCTTCATTTTAAACTTTAATTTAGTTATGTGTGTATTTTTTTTTTTTTTTTTTTTTTGCTAGACAAAGAGCAGGAGAAATACCAAGTGAGTGTCTCAGTGCCAGCAAAAGCAATGAAAAGAGTAAGTGTTTATCTCACAGAGTAAGATGCAGCCTGCAGAAGTGACATGCATGGTTGTTTTCTACACTGGAACGGCCTACTGTAGCCAAAGCACAATAAAGTCAATTAGCCTTTTCCAAGGCCCATATTTACAAAATATAGACTTCTGGGAATCCATACTCTGGTCTCATGATCTAACAGCATCCAAATTGTTATGACGCTGCAAGAGGAGGTGTACAGTGAGAAGTGCCTGGTTCCCACAGGGAAGCTCAGTGGTTGTAGAGCTCTTATATAGGGATGTGCATTCTTCCTAATGTGAAAAACCTTCTGTGGACATGTTCTCACCCATCTTAATCTCTTTTGAGCACCTGTGGGGGATTCTGTAGAGACGAGCTGAGCAACACTCCCCATTAAAGATCAGGGCATTTAAGGAGGTCATCATCCAGGAGTTAAACAGGACAGATGTGACAATTTGTCATGAACTTGACAAAAAGCCAAATTTGACAAAAACATGACACTCCATGCCAAAAAGGGTCAGAGCAGTATACTTGAAATTATGGAGGACATACTAAGTACTACAATATTATACATTTGTTGTATTCAATCTAGGGTGTACTCATTTCTGCAATCCTTCATTTAAACAAAATTGGCTGATTTACTTATTTTACACATATTTTTCCATCTTTCCATGAATTGTATTAGTGACCATTAAGAAAATATATCACCCCCCAGAGGGGGTGCACTCATTTATGCTGTGCACCGTATGCATGCATGTATGTATGTATGTATGTATGTATGTATGTATATTTATATATGTGTGTGTGTGTGTGTGTGTGTGTGTGTGTGTGTGTGTGTGTGTGTGTGTGTGTGTGTGTGTGTGTAGTGTATGCACACACACACACACACACACACACACAAAAGTTATAATATGGATATGATATGAATATAAATAAGAGTTTGTGGGAAGAGTGCACTGTAATTGTCACCAGTAGAAGGTCAAACTCGGCCAAAACCACTGGGCTCTAGAGAGACGTGCTGTGGCCTCTGCTATAACTAGGGCAGCACATCTCCAGGTTAATGCATTTGTGCAGGCGCGAAATGAGGGCTGAGATGAGAAGGACAGGAGAAGAACAACCTGATTGGCCCCCTGTACTCTCACTGCAGCCCGTATCAGACAGATCACTAATGACCCATAGCTGGAGACTCATCTTTCCCAGACACAAACTCCAGCAGTATAACATGTGAAGCTTCACCTGCCACGACAGACATGAAGATAATACACTAACATATATAACTAACATATATAATGGTGCTTATTTATTCAAGTTGTTCCAAACAGTATGCAGTTCTTTCTTCCATGAAACACATTCAGTGGTGAAAAAAAAAACCAAAAAAAACAACAAGATTTACTACATGTAAAAACTCAGATTACCAAGAAAGAAAGTCAGAATTGCAAGATATAAACTCGGAATTCAGAGCAAAAAGTAAGAATTGCCAGATGTAAACTCCACTGAATTCCAATTCAGAATTCCAGAAAAAAAAAGTCAAGTTCATAAAATAAAGAATTGAGAGCTCCAGATTGATGCTAAAGCATCATAAAAGTAATGAATATGATTTATGCAATACACATTGTATTAAACATGTCATTTTGAAGTAGAAAAACTGAAATGGTAAAACCTACTCTGATAATCTTTTTCTTACGTTATATTTACAACTTAAAAATCAGACAATTTTTGAAGTGTATATTACAAGCCTTCTGACAGAACTTATTTCAAACACAATCTTTATTTTTATATCTTAAATTTCAATCTGTTCTTCGCACAAGATTACCACATGAGCTCAGAAGACTTGAATATAATGCATTCATGATGGACTACTTTTATGATGCATTTTGTTTCGTTTTTGGAGCTTGTTGACAAGATCTGTCATTGTATGGAAGAGCTGCATAAACAACAGTGTGAGAAATCTCATTCCGGCTGAACTATTCCCGTAATTGCATTGTTATCTGACATAAGAGGGTCATGATTGTCGTGGGAAATTTGAAGTACTGATCCAGTATGGCAGCAGACGGTATGAACATTTTACTTTTAGCCTGAAAAAAAAAAAAAAAAAAAAACCCTGGAATAAAAACCCATTTCTCTCTAGCACGCACATTGCGAAGATCTCCAATCATCAAAGAAAAACAGACATGGGCAAAGTAACTCTAGCGTCGAGTTAATATTTAATTTTCACCTGAGGAAACATGCACCTCAGGAGGAAGGTCACGGATTTGACCTCTGTGAGAAACGCAGCTCATCATCAGCGTGTGCAATAGCATCTGCAGCGGCAGAGGAGACGTTTTCAACTTCATTACAGCATACTTATGCACAGCTCATGAGCTAGAATGACTTTTTAAAAGCCATTTACTGTCAAACTATTTACAGGCTGCACCTCCAGAAAACAAACAGCGGTGGAAGATAAAGCTGTAAATGACCAGCTCCCACAAGAAATGGCAGATGCAACCCGCACATTTATCAGGTGAATAAATGCACGCTGAACGAAAAAGTGCTACTGTGCATTTAATGCGTATAGAACAAAAGCAGCTTCAGGAGACATCCGATCACCTGAGACGCATGTTAATGATGTGGATATAAGAGAATGGAAAACACATCAAATAGAGTTGTTTATGGAGTGCTGACTTCGGTAATCAAAAACGATTGCTTTCTGACTTTATCAAGAGTTCATTTAAAAGCAATTTAGGTTGTCTATCCAAAAGATAACCGAGGTCTTGAGACATGGGCGATGCATTAATGTTTCTTATAAACTTTGACTTGTTTTATTTTAACAGAATCAGAAAAGACCAGCTATTGTTAAGAATATATAAGACTGAAGGCTGAAGGAAATGCAAATGTACACCTGAACAGTAAGATTGCAGAAGAATAGGACAGAGGTGAAGAAAGTTCAACACTCTTCAGCAATAATAATAAGAATAATAAAAAAGAAACACAAATGTGATGTTTAGTCATTTTTGCTTATTAGTATGGTTGAATTTGATCACAGGTCAGCGGCAAAGACACTGGTTAATAAAGTGAGATTAAATACATAAAGTATATCTGTGCAGGTTTGCTAATATTCTGGGATTGCTTTTCACTGTTTTATTCATTTTGATGACAGAGGAATACTGTCAATACATGGGAAAACAAAGTAACGTGCATTACTAAAAAATATAGTAACTCGCATTACTTGTAATGCGTTACCCCAACACTGGACATGGCAGAATATACTGTATGTTTAATAAATATACATTATTAAACAATTTATATAAATAAGTTATATAAAAATAAATAAATGCAAGCATGGTTAATGCAATGCATATTTTTTCAAGTAATGCAATTTGTGCAAAAAGCTTTTTGTTTCAAATACATTTGGCATTAGCTTTCTTCCATACAGGAATACATTACAAGGCTTATCCTACAGCATGAGACTATTAAACCCCTATATTTTAGTTTAATTTCAGTCATTGACATTGAGAATGCTAATGTTGTGCTTTATGAAATACACACAGCACTTTTATGGGAAAAAAAAAAACTGTCATAAAACTGTCGTATAAGGCCTGGTTGAAGTCTGAGCAGTGAAATATCACATCTTTTCCCATCATGCCCTTCTAGCCAAGATGCATCCAGAGCATTTCACTTCCGCCTTCTCTCACATCGCCGTCTGACAAGAGGCTTTCAAGACGGCAGCTCTTTTAACAACGCTGCAAAAAGCCTGCAGTCAGGCAGACTGTCAGCTTCTATTTCTGAAATTAACCAAACCACATGAAGCGTCTGCTGTGGTTCTTCACCTGCTGACTGATGCTCGGACGAGCCCTGAACATCATCAGAGCCATTCAGGATCTCCAGTGCTGATGCCAAAGCTTAGGCATTTTCATTGTCAATTGTTATTATGAATTCAGGGAATTTATGATCAATATAGACATGGACTTTAGCATATCAGCTTATGCAAAAGCTGCATTATAATTATGAAAGCATGAGCAAACTGCAGTTTTCAATCATATTAAATGGACTTTAGCAGGTCACCTAACCAAATTAAATACTTTATACACTACCGGTCAAAAGTTCGGAATTGTTTGTTTGCAAACATTGTTTGCTTTTCGCCAAATATAGTGCTGAAAGAAAGAAGCCTTTCCTAAAAAAGTCCCAGTCTCAGTCTCATTTGCACTATGCAAAACTAGAAGACTCTGATGCCATCTGGAAAAAGGTGCTATGGTCTCATGAGACCAAAACTGACCTTTTTTGACTGAACTCCAAGCACTAAGTTTGGCGAAAAGCAAACACACCACCCCTACTGTGAAGCATGGTGGTGGCAGCATGATGTTGTGAGGGTGTTTCTCTTCAGCAGGGACTGGGCGATTGGTCAGGATTGAAGGGAAAATGGATGCTGCCAAGTACATCCAAATTCTTGAGGAAAAGCTGTGTCCCTCTGCTAGACAGCTAAAGATGGGCAGGTAATTCGCCTTCCAACACCACCATAAGAACAATGTAATAGCTTAAGGATAGGAAGGTGAATGTCCTTGAGTTGCCAAGTCAAGTCCCTGACTTAAATCTGATAAAAATCTGTGGATGGACTTGAAGAATGCAGTCCATTGCCGCTCACCACGTAATTTGACTGAACTCCAATTCTGCAAGGAATCTAGGTGTGCAACGCTAGTAAAGACATATCCCAAAAGTTTAATGGCTGTAATTAAAGCAAAAGTTAGCTCTACAAAGTATTAAATCAGCGGACTGATGACTTTTCCAACCCTGTTATTCAAGTTTTTAATGAGGGTTTTTGATGAGGGTTATAATATGTATAATGTAATGTGTATAAAGTTCATTTATTTTATTTTCCAGGGTGTAAAGTGACAAAAGGTGAAGATTTTCTATAGGAACTGTAGAGCGCACACACACTTCCTATTTTTGTGCTTTTATGCTTCTAACTATTAAAAAAAACAGCCACTTATTCTCTGAAAACAACTGCTAATATCTTAAGATCCAATATCTTGTATTTTTTCTTCTCCTGTAACCTGATCTTGTATTTAAAGACGTATTTAGATATGTATTTGTATTTAGATATGTTTCTGGAAATCTTGACAAAAATACTAATTAAGAAATTTTTGTTGTTGCATGAATAGTCACTGCATGCCAGCTGAAGCTCTTGTGCGTCTCCTCCGGCGGCTCTAATTGGAGCTCTGCTTCAGTGGAGATGGTCTCAGACGCCGCTTCTGGAAAAAGGGCACCAAAAATCCACCCAAGCTGAATTCCAAAGAGGTGATGGCTTTGCTTTTCCATGGACAGAGACACTAGACTAAAGAGCGGAGGAAATGCCAGCGTTCAGCTTTGTTGTGACCGTTGACAGTTGTGGTGGCAGTGGTGCTGATGTGTAATTATGGCTGCTGTAGTACAGGCTGCTGTAGTACAGGCGGCAGTGGCCCGACACAACAGCCTGCATGGTACACAACATGGTAAAGCCTCAGGGAGCCGTTCTGATGACTACAGCACAAAAGCCTCAGACGTGCATTACCCATCAGCCTCTTTAGCTTGCTAAGGCAAAACGTCTGTGGTTTACTAAACAAAGACATGTGGGGAAAACAAGAGAAAAGTGACGGGAAAGAATAAGACAGGAAACAAGTGAAATATTTATTTTAACGATATCTTTAGTGCTATCCTTACTGTCCTTGGTGTGAATGTGCCTTTACTCATGTCAAAACCAATAAACCATATGACAACATAACACAGGAACACATGGCAGGATCACATGAGGGCAAGGAGTCACATGACAAGACCAAGAAGTGCATGACAAACTGAAACACCAAAACACACTGTGACGAACAGTCTCTTATTTTCTAGAAAAAATATCAAGATAAATTCACCTGTTAACTGAAGACATTTTGAATAAAAGTGTGTTTATTGTGGCTCTGGCAGATTTTTTTTCTCTTTTGACTTTTTGAAATGACCGATGGCCCAAATAGCCAATTAAAATTGCTGCGTTGAGAATCCTTGTTGCTTACTGAACTGAACTCATTAACAAGATCCAATTACATTGACTGTTATATGATTTACTTTAACATCAGAAAATGAGGGTGATATTTTGGTTTATTTCCTTATTAAATGCAAATGTGCTTCATCCAAGATACTTGTGCATCAGCTGACTTCATCTTATGTGTGTATTATTTGGTTTTAAATGAAAAACAGAGGTAATGCTGAATGAACTCCAGTGTGAATCTCTGGTTTAAAAATCTGATAAGTAATAAATAGTGACATGCAGCCAAAATTAAGTTTATTTTTTATTTTTATTTTAATTAGTGCTGTCAAAATTAACATTAACACATACAATTACTCTTTTTCAATTTAACGTATAAAAATATTTAAAGCAATTTACACAGCGCCCATTTTTTCCCGTCATCCTTTGGCTAGCATTACATTATACTCTCAGAAAAAAGGTACAGTGCTGTCACTGGGGCGGTACCCTAAGGTACAAAAGTGAAAAGATACATCGTTGTACTTTACTCACCCCTAAATGGTACATATTAGTACCTTAAAGGTACATATCAGTGCTTTAAGAGTGCGTGTATTAGTACCTTAAACAGTACATATCAGTGCTTTAAGAGTGCGATTAGTACCTTAAACAGTACATATCAGTGCTTTAAGAGTGCGTGATTAGTACCTTAAACAGTACATATCAGTGCTTTAAGAGTGCGTATTAGTACCTTAAAGGTACATATCAGTGCTTTAAGAGTGCGTATTAGTACCTTAAAGGTACATATCAGTGCTTTAAGAGTGCGCATTAGTACCTTAAACAGTACATATCAGTGCTTTAAGAGTGCGTATTAGTACCTTAAACAGTACATATCAGTGCTTTAAGAGTGCGTATTAGTACCTTAAAGGTACATATCAGTGCTTTAAGAGTGCGTATTAGTACCTTAAACAGTACATATCAGTGCTTTAAGAGTGCGTATTAGTACCTTAAAGGTACATATCAGCGCTTTAAGAGTGCGTATTAGTACCTTAAAGGTACATATCAGCGCTTTAAGAGTGCGTATTAGTACCTTAAACAGTACATATCAGTGCTTTAAGAGTGCGTATTAGTACCTTAAACAGTACATATCAGTGCTTTAAGAGTGCGTATTAGTACCTTAAAGGTACATATCAGCGCTTTAAGAGTGCGTATTAGTACCTTAAACAGTACATATCAGTGCTTTAAGAGTGCGTATTAGTACCTTAAACAGTACATATCAGTGCTTTAAGAGTGCGTATTAGTACATTAAACGTACATATCAGTGCTTTAAGAGTGCGTATTAGTACCTTAAACAGTACATATCAGTGCTTTAAGAGTGCGTATTAGTACCTTAAACAGTACATATCAGTGCTTTAAGAGTGCGTATTAGTACCGTAAACAGTACATAGTGCTTTAAGAGTGCGTATTAGTACCTTAAAGGTACATATCAGTGCTTTAAGAGCGCGATTAGTACCTTAAACAGTACATATCAGTGCTTTAAGAGTGCGTATTAGTACATTAAACGTACATATCAGTGCTTTAAGAGTGCGATTAGTACCTTAAAGGTACATATCAGTGCTTTAAGAGTGCGTATTAGTACCTTCAACAGTACATATCAGTGCTTTAAGAGTGCGTATTAGTACCTTTAAAGGTACATATCAGTGCTTTAAGAGTGCGTATTAGTACCTTAAAGGTACATATCAGTGCTTTAAGAGTGCGTATTAGTACCTTAAAGGTACATATCAGTGCTTTAAGAGTGCGTATTAGTACCTTAAAGGTACATATCAGTGCTTTAAGAGTGCGTATTAGTACCTTAAACAGTACATATCAGTGCTTTAAGAGTGCGTATTAGTACATTAAAGCGTACATATCAGTGCTTTAAGAGTGCGTATTAGTACCTTAAAGGTACATATCAGTGCTTTAAGAGTGCGTATTAGTACCTTCAACAGTACATATCAGTGCTTTAAGAGTGCGTATTAGTACCTTAAAGGTACATATCAGTGCTTTAAGAGTGCGTATTAGTACCTTAAAGGTACATATCAGTGCTTTAAGAGTGCGTATTAGTACCTTAAAGGTACATATCAGTGCTTTAGAGTGCGTATTAGTACCTTAAAGGTACATATCAGTGCTTTAAGAGTGCGTATTAGTACCTTTAAACAGTACATATCAGTGCTTTAAGAGTGCGTATTAGTACATTAAACGTACATATCAGTGCTTTAAGAGTGCGTATTAGTACCTTAAAGGTACATATCAGTGCTTTAAGAGTGCGTATTAGTACCTTCAACAGTACATATCAGTGCTTTAAGAGTGCGTATTAGTACCTTAAAGGTACATATCAGTGCTTTAAGAGTGCGTATTAGTACCTTAAAGGTACATATCAGTGCTTTAAGAGTGCGTATTAGTACCTTAAAGGTACATATCAGTGCTTTAAGAGTGCGTATTAGTACCTTAAACAGTACATATCAGTGCTTTAAGAGTGCGTATTAGTACATTAAACGTACATATCAGTGCTTTAAGAGTGCGTATTAGTACCTTAAAGGTACATATCAGTGCTTTAAGAGTGCGTATTAGTACCTTAAACAGTACATATCAGTGCTTTAAGAGTGCGTATTAGTACATTAAACGTACATATCAGTGCTTTAAGAGTGCGTATTAGTACCTTAAAGGTACATATCAGTGCTTTAAGAGTGCGTATTAGTACCTTCAACAGTACATATCAGTGCTTTAAGAGTGCGTATTAGTACCTTAAAGGTACATATCAGTGCTTTAAGAGTGCGTATTAGTACCTTAAAGGTACATATCAGTGCTTTAAGAGTGCGTATTAGTACCTTAAAGGTACATATCAGTGCTTTAAGAGTGCGTATTAGTACCTTAAACAGTACATATCAGTGCTTTAAGAGTGCGTATTAGTACCTTAAAGGTACATATCAGTGCTTTAAGAGTGCGTATTAGTACCTTAAAGGTACATATCAGTGCTTTAAGAGTGCGTATTAGTACCTTAAAGGTACATATCAGTGCTTTAAGAGTGCGTATTAGTACCTTAAAGGTTCATATCAGAGCTTTAAGAGTGCGTATTAGTACCTTAAAGGTAAAATCCTAAAAGATTCCTCTGATCCTAGGCAAAAATTTGAAGTCTTTGATCTTTCGTTTGACATGTTCACCGACAGCTGATTAATGACCGATGCGATCAGATTTGACCTCAGACAAAATTCTGGAAGTGTCAGAAGATTTGGCACACAGTCCTTCAGGCAGCGCTAGAATAGACAAACATATGCAAAAATGCCTGTTTTGTTGAGTATCCTTGCAAGCACAGTCTTAAATGAGTTAAATGAAGTCTTAAATGAACGTAAAGAGTTGGGAAACGTAAAGAAAATGGGATGTGCGTCAGAGCCGCGTTATGCGCGGAAGGTCTTAAAGTGACAGCAGCCTAATAAACTGCAGCTGTCTGTCATTAATGATAATCAAAGAGCAAAAGAAAAAGAGAAAATCACTCACTGTTCTTGAATGAATAACTTTTGTTGCTTTAATAAGGATTAACCTATATTTAATTAAAAATGTATGCTGTGAAGACCACAAAGTGTTTATAACTTTATTCAATTTCTGTATATATCCTACCTGTTAGACCTACCTGAGAATCTTAAAGTACTGTTTACAAGGGTACATGGGTCAAAAACAACGAAAGCAATAACTTTTTGTGTATTTTTACAGGGCAAGTACAAATCTGAACCCATCTGATTGGGCCAAGAGAAAAAAATTGAGCCCTGATATATTGATGTGCACAGGTAAATGTGGCATTTATTATAATAGGTTTATGTGAAGATTATTTTAAAGTTCATTTAAATTAGAAGCGGTTATATTTTTTAAAGCCTAATAAATGTTAAAATTGATAGATTATTCTATAATGCTGAATGCCTGTGATTAATGGCTAAAATTGAGAAAAAAAAGGAGACAGACATCAAGACCAGTATTAGTTTCAGTGACACTGGCCATCTTTCATAAAAATATTCCATTAAACAAATATTTAAAATATAGGCTACTGTATGTTGTTACTATTTGGAGATTAAATAGGAAATTATTACAATATAAAAACATATTAAAAACTTTAATGTTAGGTGCGATTAATCACGATTAATTACAGGAAAATTTGCAATTAAATCATTTTTTTATTTCTTTTATTCGACTGATAGCACTAATTTTAATACAATTCAAATGATGCCCAACCCTACACTCTAAAAAATGCTGGGTTAAAAACAACCCAAGTTGGGTTGAAAATGGACAAAACCAGCAATTGGGTTGTTTTAACCCAGCGGTTGGGTTAAATGTTTGCTTAAAACAACCCAATTGCTGGTTTTGTCCATTTTCAACCCAACCTGGGTTGTTTTTAACCCAGCATTTTTTAGAGTGTTGTCATAAAAATGCATGTTTATGCTTTATCTGCATACAAATATCAATAAGATAAAATACATTTTTATTCCAGATGCATTTTCCAAGAACAAGTCATAATATTTTGCTCTTCTGCTTATCAAGCGAGTATAATGATATTTAGAATGTAATTTTTTGCAGTAATTGCAAAATTTTTTAAAATAATTCCACAGCCCTAGATCCAGGTAAACATTTAATAAGCTCCATCTGATTTCCTCTGGACTCATGGGTTTATTATTGCAGATGGTTGCGTTGTAAAGCATCCTCTCAGTAATAAAGGGCGAACACTTTGTATCATGAAGAGCGCGGATATAGCGCAGGTGACAGCTTTGATGTAGCGGCATGCTTGTTTCACGTCTCAGCAGAACAAAGCCACCTCACCACATGGATCTATCTGCCGCCTGTTTACCAGCTTGTAAATCTAGAGTCTTTGTTCTCTGTGACGTTCGGGTTGAACAAGTGGTGCATTATTCATTACGCTATGCTACGGATGAAACTTTATTTCAGAGCTCAAGAAAAGAATCACATAAATTAGCCCCAAATAACCTTTCCCCTCAACCTGCCGCATACAAGGCATCAGGAAAGTCAGATATAGACGGATTCTCCATTTATTAATGCGGCATAATGTCTGAGTCACTGCTATTTATGCCTCTTTTCCTGTGATCGTATTACAGAGGATCTCTCGCCATATTATGCAGAGAAAAAGCATCAGCGGGACCATAACATTTCCTTCCTACCTAATTAGCGCTGTGGAGGATGCGTATGTGTCTATGAGGACGTGCCAAGCTAAATGATGCTCCTCCGGGGTGCATTAGATGAGAGATTTTAATGACTGACACACAGAGTAACCATAAATCATAGCAGAAGACAGGGTGAACCTCACAAAACCTGCAGAGAACATGTCCAGATCATGTTTCACCATAGAATCAAAAGAAAACAAAGATAAAAACAATAACAACAACAATAAAAATAAATTAAAAAAAACACTAGAGCCTGATTCTCTCTTGGTCTGATTAAATGGATGTGAAATTATAGATGTTAAAAACAGTTCATCACACTGGAAATGGAAGATCAAGTCAAGTGAGGTGCATTATGGGATACAGGACCCCATGTAGTGCGCTCTGGTTTTAATACACGGCTCTGTGGAATACTTGATTCTGATTGGTCAATCGCACCATCCAGCAGTATGTTTTCCCCAAATAACAACCGGTAAAAACTGATAACACAGGGTCATCCGGGTAACTGAAGCCGGTGCTTTTTGAGGAACGGTTTTCCTCACGGAAGTTTTGCATTAGGTGAGTTAATAATTCATCAATATTTTGTGTACAGTTATTTAATTATGTCATCTGGTATCGCGGACTCACTCTCTCGTTTCATACAAACTGCATTTCCAACATGCTGGAGTGCCCTTGACTTCCACCAGAGGGCACTCCTCCCTTTGCCTTTCCATCATGAACTACATTTCCCATAAACCTTTGCCTGGACTCATTATGTTCTGATTACTGTCACCTGTTTCCCTTTACTCTTGTTAACTCTGCCTATATAAGCCCTGTTTATTCAGTCACTCATTGTGAAGTCTTGTTTAGTGTTACTAGTGTTATCCTGGGTCCCTGTGTCTTGGTTTTGGTCTTCTGCTTGTCTCCCTGTTCGCCTGTGTCTTGGACCTTGTTTTATGTTTGAACTGTTTGCTGGTGGTTTTGACCATTTGCCCGTTTATGGATTATGATTATGGATTACCCTCAATAAAGCTGCATTTGGATCTTCAACTTAAAGTTTCGGAGTATTTTGTGACACAAATGCAGCTGCTGCCATTTTGCGATTATTATTATTATAATTTTAATTTTTTTTATGGATTATAAGAAAACAAAGAGGTATGATTTTAAAATGGTTTCATCTCAAATCAATCTTTTATCACCATAATTATTTGTGGTGAAATGCCATGTAATAAGCAATGTTGAGAGTAACTAGTTACATGTAATTGCATTATGTAATTTAATTACAAAATAAATGTAACCATAACCATAGAAAAAAAGTGTAATTAAATTACAGTTACTTATGAAAATGTTAACGTTACAAAGGGGGTTACAGCTGAATATTTTCTGTAAAAAAACTAGGATATGTTGAATAATATTAATTTGTATTATTATTATTTTTTTAATTTGCATAATTGTTTGAATTTGCAGGTTTAAAACCTGGTTTAAATTTTTTAAATTATTAACAGTTAAAAACTGTTAATTTAGTAACTGAAAATCAAATGTAATCAGTTACATTACTTTAATAAAGTAATTGAAATAGTCACACTACTTATTACATTTTAAATAGGGTCATTTGTAATCTGTAACCAATTACATTTCCAAAAGTAACCTTCCCAACACTGGTAATAAGTGTATGAATGTACCGTATCCCTTAAACTTGCCGCTTGCTAGCAACTGATTTCTCCACGGAAGCTTTGCGTTTAAAGACCTAATAATTCGACTCAGTATTTCATGTCATTTCATCAGTATTTCATGTCTAATTATTTACTTCTGTGACAAGTAGCCGTGTAATAAGTGGGATAATGTCCATCCAGCCAGTTGTTATTGCAGAATAAACCCCTTCAAGGTTATGCAAGACAACCTGTCTGGGTTTATTCTATGATTTAACAACCGGCTGGATGTACATTACCCCTTATATATACAATGCATATTTCGACAGTATTCTACAGATAGAGACATACTGTTCAATAAACATAGTACGAGCAGTGTGCTATTCTGAAGTCTGCAAGAGACCCTTCGAGGATGAAGACTACACAAGGGGAGATTGAGGGGTGGGAAAGTTTAAGACTGAACACACATAAGACAGACAGCCGCAGAGGTTCATCAGTCTACAGAGACGAGCAGAGACAGGCATCTCCTCACTCTAATGATGTCTGCAGGAACATCACTCTCTGAGAGGAAATAACTAACAGAACAGTATGATATATAGTATATATTAGGGCTGCACAATTAATCGCAATTAACCTGAAACCGATTTGGCCTATTGCGATTATGAAGGGCTGTTTGAGTCGCTTTTGAAGGTGCATCTGAAAAAGCAACACATGTCAAACATCTTTCTAAATATCTTTCCAAACATGGAAAGATGATCTTTGGATCATCTTTCCAAAGACGATCCTCTTGTCCAAAAAAGACAACATTTAATAGCATTTTTACTCCAAACTCACTTCATAACGATAGTTAAGCATTCTTCTGTGAGATTATGTGGCTTCTTACACAGAATAAAGCACACAACATATTTCATAATATTCTATTCAGTGATAAAGGCTATGTCGATAGCATTGAAGTATAAATATACTTTATTATCATTAAAAATACCAGAGAAGGCATGAAGAACTCCAATAAACCATATATTGTCGCAGTCGTGTGTTTATTAATCATGTTTAATCAAAGCGGTTCACTCTTCTGTTTATTCAGCTACAGTGATATGATTACAGATCACAGAGCCGTGCTTCATTAATAAGCTGCGCATAAAAAATTGCAGCCTTTGCCAAATTGTGTGCCATTTAATTTTGATTAATCGTGCAGCCCTAGAATATATACAGGGTTGTACAGTGTGACATGTAAAGGCTATGAAAAAAACAATGCAATGAATAAATTTACCAATACAACTCATGCCCTATGTGCCCAGGTGTGACGCAAGTGTGTTTTGCTATTTTTATCTTGAAAAAGTTATCATTTTCATGTCCAGTGACATGTTGTTTAAATAGCAAATGCACTCGCTCCCAGCTGTTCACCCATTTGTGTGCTGGTCTGAAAACCAGGTGTGTTCAGGCGCATTGTTGGCACGTTGCTATTTTGAGGAAATGAAAACAAATAAGTTTCAATTAAAGTGAATGGGAGATGAGACTCTGATTAGTTTAATGTACATTATGCCCCACACACACTGATTTTATGTTTTATGACTTCTATGAGTCTCACTTCTGGTCTCCTCTGCTCTGATTGGTCAGATGGCCCAGTCTGTTGTGATTGATCTACTCTACTCTGATTGGTCAGATGGCCCAGTCTGTTGTGATTGGTCTACTCTGCTCTGATTGGTCAGATGGCCCAGTCTATTGTGATTGGTCTACTGTGTTCTAATAGGTCAGATGGTCTAATCTGCTCAGATTGGTCAAATGGTCCAGTCTGTTGTGATTGGTCTACTCTGCTCTGATTGGTCAAGATTCAAGATTCAAGAGTTTTATTTGTCACATACACAGTTATACACAGAATATACAACCGGCAGTGAAATGTAAACAGGTCCGCTCCATGGACAGTGCAAATTCACAGTTAAAAACACAAGGAGGAAATTATATAGAAATAGAATAAAAAAGTACTATATATATATATATATGTAGAATTATAAATAATCAAGTCAAATAGAAGAAAAAGTAAAAAAATTAAAATAAAGAAGTGGAATAAAATAAGTGAGGTAAACTGTGCAGTGAGTAAACTGTAGACTTATAAATATGTGGTTAACAAATGTATAAGAGTATAATGTGCAAACAGGTTTATAACAGGTTGTTACACAGTAACAACGAGAACAGAAAGTGCAGTGCAATGTCAGTATATCGATGGTCACGTGATGTTAAGTGACTGAGTTCAGGAGTCTGATGGCCTGGGGGAAGAAGCTCCTCCTGAGTCTCTCAGTTTTGGCCATCAGGCTTCGGAAGCGCTTACCAGATGGCAGCAGCGTGAAATGAGGGTTTGCAGGGTGATTAGAGTCCTTGATGATCTTAGTAGCTCTACCTTTGCAGCGTTTGGTGTAGGTCAGATGGTCCAGTCTGTTGTGAATGGTCAATCGCTTACAGTGTGATCCAGAACCGAAACGGCCATTCTCATATCTTCACAGTGATACAAATTATGGCCTCTCTGGAGAATCGTTCAGTCTTTCCACTTGCAAATTCCGTCATATAAATAGCGAATCTGCCATGGTGCGAGGCTTTTAAAGTGAATGGGAGATGAGACTCTGATTAGTTTAACGTACATTATGCCCACAACACACTGATTTTATGTTCTATGATATCTATGAGTCTCACTTCTGCACGAGGGCGCCCTCTGGCTACGAGTATAAAAAGAAACACACAAATCAATACGTATTTCTCCAGTCTAGAGAAGTTTAATTTTTCTCTCAGTGGATGCATAAGATTTCCTGACAAAAAGAAATTACCATCACAGACTTTTCTCATAATAATTTAATATTCCATAAAACTTTAGACCTTTCTAATGATTTATAGGAAAACGAGGCAGTATTTTCAAGTGCTCAACCAAAATGTATGGATGTTGCTTGGATTGTGATTAGGGATATTGGGATATTTAAACAAAACTGACTTAATGTTAAGCAAGAGGTGTTATGTTCCTGTAATCTGCCATTTTTGACAAATAAAATGTTTGTCTGAAAACATCTCTGGTTAAGGTTTGTATTTTGTGTGCCCTGTATCGAACATTAATTTCTTTTGTCAGTCACGTGTGTGTGTGTGTGTGTGTGTGTGTGTGTGTGTGTGTGTGTGTGTGTGTTAGGGGTGGGAATCACCAGAGGCCAGCACAATATGATATTATTGTGATTTTAAATGTATTGCAGTATGCTTTAAGTATTGCAATAACATATACTGTGAATTATACTTTCTTTTCAACTGCAAATGGATTGTAAGATTGTTATTTGTAAAACTGCAACACTATGCATTGTAAAAACAAACTGAATTGAGTGTGCACACATTTTTATTCGACAACTGTAATTTCTATAAAAAGTATGAAAAATATGAAAAATATTAAACAAGGAAGGGGAGAAGGACACGTGGATGTATGGAGATATGAATATGTAAACTCAAAACAGACTAAGAACTTCATATTATTAGATAAAAACATATGTAAGCATAGTTGAAAAATGCTAAGCACACCGTCTGTGTTTTCATTTCAAGAATTCAAAAAGGGTGTTTTTGTGTGTGACCCTTCGCATTCTTGTATGAAAACTGTCAAAGTAGGTTTTCGAGTGACTGTAATCTACTTCCTGAGAGTTTCCTGCCAAAATAGAGGACAGTCAGTTTAGCTAAAGCGGCTGCTGTGCACCTCCGATAAACAAGCGTTTCAGCGCTGCCACCCTCACGTTTCTACCGCTCGGCTAAAAAAGAAAACCCTCCCAACTCAATTATGTGAACCTCAAGAAGACTTCCACTATCAGAGATGAATGGATGACACAGTTTGATGCTATTTCACAAATCCCATTTCATGTCCTTCTAAAGAAAAGGAAGAAATTCCAAAAATGGAGTAGTGCACAACATTCAGTGAAAATGTCAATCCCATGTGCTACGTGGGTGAAAGACTGTGAGTTGGGCAGAAATATGAACATGGCTAGAAGCTTGTCGGCTCCTTTTAAAGACATGACAACAATTCTCAACTAAGGTGGGCGGTAAGACCAAAATCACAGTACAAGTAATTTTATACCAAGATATATGGAAATGTGATATGATCCAAGTGTCGCCCTGCTGTGTAAATAAAGTAAAATAGTTCTCCCACCGTTAGCCGTATGTTCAAATTGATCTACCTCAGGTTGGCAATGCAAGTTTATTTATGTAGCAGATTTCACACACAGTGATCATTCAGAGTGCTTTTTTTTATAAAGAATTAAAATTAAAAGCTTATTTTAAAGTGCCTCTATTATGCTATCTTAACTGTTCCTAATGTTGTTTTGGAGTCTTCTGTAATAGACGTACATGCATCCAAGGTCAGAAAACACTTTCATTTTCTCATAATATACAGTATATTCCACATCACCTCATTTCTCAAAGAGTCTGAAAACGGTTCATCGAAGATTCTGTCTTTCTCTAAACCCCTGCTTTCTGAGAGCCTACTCTGCTCTGATTGGTCAGACGGCCCAGTCTGTTGTGATTGGTCTACTCTGCTCTGATTGGTCAGACGGCCCAGTCTGTTGTGATTGGTCTACTCTGCTCTGATTGGTCAGACGGCCCAGTCTGTTGTGATTTGCCTACTTGATTCTAATTGGTCAGATGGTCCAGTCTGTTGTGATTGGTCTACTCTGCTCTGATTGGTCAGATGGCCCAGTCTGTTGTGATTGGTCTACTCTGCTCTGATTGGTCAGATGGCCAAGTCTGTTGTGATTGGTCTACTCTGCTCTGATTGGTCAGATTGTCTAGTCTGTTGTGACTGGTCTACTCTGCTCCGATTGGTCAGATGGCCCAGTCTGTTGTGATTGGTCTGGTCTGCTCCGATTGGTCAGATGGTCCAGTCTGTTGTGATTGGTCTACTCTGCTCTGATTGGTCAGATGGCCCAGTCTGTTGTGATTGGTCTACTCTGCTCTGATTGGTCAGATGGCCCAGTCTGTTGTGATTGGTCTACTCTGCTCTGATTGGTCAGATGGCCCAGTCTGTTGTGATTGGTCTACTCTGCTCTGATTGGTCAGATTGTCTAGTCTGTTGTGACTGGTCTACTCTGCTCCGATTGGTCAGATGGCCCAGTCTGTGGTGATTGGTCTACTCTGCTCCGATTGGTCAGATTGCCCAGTCTGTTGTGACTGGTCTACTCTGCTCCGATTGGTCAGATGGCCCAGTCTGTTGTGATTTGCCTACTTTATTCTAATTGGTCAGATGGTCTAGTCTGTTGTGATTGGTCTACTCTGCTCCGATTGGTCAGATGGCCCAGTCTGTTGTGATTGGTCTACTCTGCTCTGATTGGTCAGATTGTCTAGTCTGTTGTGACTGGTCTACTCTGCTCCGATTGGTCAGATGGCCCAGTCTGTTGTGATTTGCCTACTTTATTCTAATTGGTCAGATGGTCTAGTCTGTTGTGATTGGGCCATCTGACCAATCGGAGCAGAGTAGACCAATCACAACAGACTGGACCATCTGACCAATCAGAGCAGACCAGACCAATCACAACAGACTGGGCCATCTGACCAATCGGAGCAGAGTAGACCAGTCTGTTGTGATTGGTCTGGTCTGCTCCGATTGGTCAGATGGTCCAGTCTGTTGTGATTGGTCTACTCTGCTCTGATTGGTGGCCCAGTCTGTTGTGATTGGTCTACTCTGCTCCGATTGGTCAGATGGCCCAATCGGTTGTGATTGGTTTACTCTGTTCTAATAGGTCAGATGGTCTAGTCTGTTGTGATTGGTCTACTCTGCTCTGATTGGTCAGACGGCCCAGTCTGTTGTGATTGGTGAACTCTGCTCGGATTGGTCAGATGGTCCAGTCTGTTGAGATTGGTCTACTCTGCTCTGATTGGTCAGATGGCTCAGTCTGTTGTGATTGGTCTACACTGCTCTGATTGGTCAAATGGCCCAGTCTGTTGTGATTGGTGAACTCTGCTCGGATTGGTCAGATGGTCCAGTCTGTTGAGATTGGTCTACTCCGCTCTGATTGGTCAGACGTCCCAGTCTGTTGTGATTGGTCTACTCCACTCTGATTGGTCAGACGTCCCAGTCTGTTGTGATTGGTCAACCGCTTACAGTGTGAGCCAGAACCGAAACAGCCATTCTCATATCTTCACAGTGATACAAATTATGGCCTCGGTTTTTCTGTATCAATTAAATCACAAGTCCTCATACTTTTAATGCATGCAATGTTTTTCACAGCTCTGAAAACAGCGTCTTCTCAACATGTCGACACACAAAACAGACTCATCCATTCTCAGCTACAACTACAGTGTTTGAGGGCGGTGCAAAGAGACATTGTTTGCGGGCAACAAATGAAGACCATAGGCTGGAAGACTGGAATTGCTGACGACTCGATTCTGCAGTTCATAATTGATTCTTTCTTTTAGGAGACAATAACTTTCTTTGTTGTGCACTTTGATCAGTAAAACTTTACAGACCTTTTACATTCACAAACAGCTACATTACACACTGCATGATAGGTCATATGCAAAAAAGCATTACAGGGCACTTTAAAAAATATTAAAATGAATAAAAATGAAAGAAAAGTGGTAAGAACTTTAAGATCCCATTAGTTAACGTTATTTAATGCATTAACTAACATTACCTAACAGTGAGCAATACATGTATCATGTTATAGTACTATTCACTGTTAGTTCAGGTCCATTAAATAATATGAAAAGATACGTTTGATTTTAATAATGTATTAGTAAATTAATAAATGCTTTAAAGTATTTTTCATTGTTAGCTAATGTTAATAAATGGAACCTTATTGTAAAGCATTTCCAGAAAAGCACACATGAAAAAATAAATAAAAATAGTCCTGTGCATTGCAATCAGAAAAATGTACGCCAAATGTTCAGGAAATTATTGCATATGCATTTCTACTGTATATGAAAAATACAACAGAATCTCTCCCGCTTGACACATTTCTGCCGTCACACCGCCCCCTTTTTCAACCCCTTAACACTCTCTTGTGTGGAAAGGCACAGATGGACACGGGGTGAAAGCATCTGGGGTGACAAACTGTTAACACGTGTACCCATGTGCCATTGTAACGTGGGTTAAAATCCGTAGGTGAACATCTGTCACCAACAGAAGTGACTGGTGATTGAGAGCCCGACGGCTTCATCCAGCGCAAGGCCAAGAGGAGGTCAAACTCAATCTATCGCCAAAAACATTGGTGCTTAAAAATAATGCAACAGCGTTGCAACTTCCAGCTTAGCTTAGCATTACCAACTGTGAGATCCGCCGTCTGTGGAGTTTTCTCTCGTTTGGCCATTTTAAATGTGACATTTGCAGCGTGGTTCCTCTCCGGGTCAGATCACATGATAATCTTGGAGCGCGATGCTCAGTCAGTCGCTCTGCAGTCTGTTGTCTTCCCTGCGAAGCAAAGCACGACCTCTTCTCTGCGCTCGCCAGGCCCGGCAGGGCTTATTTGCACCTTCATACTCTCTCTCACTGTTAGAAAAAGCCCAGGGCTCTTGGCAGTAATATCGTCTTTTTATACTTCACAGCACAAACCAGCGTCTGCGGAGAAGTCGGCGCTAATGATTCACGACTCTAATCCATATGACAGAATCAATTCAAAAGAGCAGGATATGGACATGCTCAGACAGACGGCACGGAAATCGAACAGCACTGTAGTACAGAGAGCGGCTCAGAGATCGGCTGTGAAGTGCTGAAGTGGGATGAAAACTCCTGGGGATAATGTGATCGTCAAAACCACAGACTGGGAACGAGACGTCTGGACAGCGCTGCGCGATGGAGTTAAGCTAGAAGAACACGGGGTCTTGGAAAGTACAACGCTAAAATTAAGCGGCCCAAGGCTGTTGTACTTTTGCTTTTCCAAATTTACTTTCAGCAATGCTTTTGTTAAACTACAAAAAACATGTTGTTTTCCAGTTCAAATAACTGAGCACCCTCAACACAACATCCTTTTACTTAAAAAGCAAACTTGCATAAGACATTAAAGAAATAATTTACTCAAAGAGAAAAAAAAAGAAATTCTGTCATCATTTACCCTTCTCACTCTTATGTTGTTCCAAACCTGAATAGACTGGCTTTCTTTCCTTTACAGAACACAAAGAGAAATATTAATGGGAAGTGGTTTGTTTTTATTCAAGCTTCAAAAAGTTTTTGACAGTTCAATTTAGAACTACAAATGTGCTTGACAAGAACTACAAACATGGCGGCAAACTACATTTATGACACATTTGCCTTGTTTTTGAAGCTTAAAAGAGAATGGACATTCATCACAATTTCTTTTGAAAGACATGCGAGTTTAGAATAACATGAGGGTGAGTAAATAATGACAGAAATGTCTTGCTTGGATAAACTATTACTTTGGAACTTGTTTCTACAGAATATTGTTGCCATTTTATTCTGGTTTTATACAACAAACGAGGAACTTTACAAGCAATTTGTTCCAAGAGCCAGCAATATATTTATGCATATGTGGGTGTGTGTATATATAGTTTGTTTTCTTTTTAAATATAAGTTATATCAAGTACCTATGTTCTTTCTGGATAACGAAATAAAAATACAGATGAAGTACATGATTTATTTTTCCAGCACTGTTCTCAACCCAAGCGAGAACACAGCAGGGTTCAGGCGAGCAAAGGGTTTGTGACTTATTCATCGTTCTTCTGAATTCAGTCCAGCACAGTTTTCTCAAACAAAGGCCTCTCTGCACTAGCTGGCAGGTGATGCTGAATAATGCTTTTGATAGTCTCCCCTGGAGAGAAGCTGCTCTCCACGCTACACTCTGATTGGACGCTGTATTTTGATGGTGAACACACTGTGATTGCTGCGTCAATCACCGGCAGCTCTTTCGTATTTCTTATTCCCTGTGTTCACTACTCAACAACACACTGACGGACACAGATCGATGGCTTACCCGGCTATTTTGCTGCATCTTGTGTTGTGTTGAAAATTGGGCGGAAACGTAGGCTGAACCGACTGACCTGACACAGTAGGAGAACATCAATGTGGCAGTTGTCCGTCGCACTGGATCGCTCTGACAGCTCCGGCTCCCGTGGTGCGCTTCTTTTGCTGAGGTGTTGACAAACGTAGCCGGAGCGGCGGAAGAACGGGCTCTGTTTGTGCTGTTTGCACATCATTAATTAGCCCACAGAGAGACTCCGTGCAGATCATTCCACATTCCCGACAAAAACAAGAGCTGAATTCAATAGAGTTTGTTAGGAAGGGCAATTAAACGGCCAGCGGCGCCATCGATCATACTGTACGCTCAAGCAGATGTCACTTTAGAGTCTCCTGACAGTCAAGGTGATCAGGCTCGCTTTGGGTCTAAAAGTATAACAAGCGTGGGATTGAATCCTTTTGTAATGCAACATGAACGCACAGATATGGCATTGCAATATTTAGTTTTTCTGTGATATATACTGCGATATGACAAAATACACATACACAAAATACAAAAGTCTTAACAGGTGACTTGAATCGCTATACTTCTAGAATGATAGGAGTGATTTTTTTGGGCAGGGCATCGCCATGGAAACAAACAAAATAAGAGGTAACAGTGACTTTATCTCACAATTGTGACTTTTTTTCTCAGAGTTATATTAAAAAATAATCCTGGCTCCTCACAGCTTTATAATGGGAGTGAATGGTACCTGTGCAATGGTAAAAAAGTGCATCCATCCATCATAAAAGTAATCCGTACAGCTCCAGGGGGTTAATAAAGGCCTTCTGAAGAGAAGAGATGCGTTTTTGTAAGAAAAACATCCATATTTATAACTTATAAATATATATATATATATATATATATATATATAATCTATAATCACTGGCTTCCGGTAACGGCTGTATGCGAGTCTAGTTACGGCAGAAGAGTGACCTCTGACCCGACGCATGACGAGTGACCTCTGACCCGACGCAGGATGTAAGAGTAGCGTAAAGCTCAGGTGAGATTCGACGCCTCTCGTGGTTCAAACAACAAACTCAAGCTCCTCCCACATTTCTCTGTAAAAATTCTCGTTTTAGACTTGTAATTCATGACCGGTGTTTTGTTTTGCTCTATCCTCTGCATTTCCACGTTCATCAATACATCATGCGTCAGGTCAGAGGTCACTCTTCCGCCGGAACTAGATGTGCATATGGCCGAGATACAACTATTTGAAAATCTGGAATCTGAGGGTGCAAACAAATCTTGAGTAAAATCTTGAGAAATTCACCAAGTTGTCCAAATGAAGCCCTTAGCAATGCATATTACTACTACTAATATTTTTTTTATATATATTTACGGTAGGATAATTACAAAATATCTTCATGGAAGATGATCTTTATTTAATAATCTAATGATTTTTGGCATAAAATAAAAATCTGTAATTTTGACCCATACTATGTATTGTTGGCTATTGCCACAAATATACCTGTGCGACTTATGACTGGTTTTGTGGTCCAGGGTCACATGATTATGAGGGATGGATGCGCTTTTTTGGTTTCAAAATTCTCATGTACAATTCACTGCCATTATAATGAAAGAATTGAAAATAATCAAAGATATTTGATTTTTGAAAATGAACAAAGACATTTGCTTTACTGTTTTCAACCCCCATCTCTCTCCAGAAGGGCCATTTGGAATTCCTAAAGACAAAGAAATGCTGAAGGCCTGTAGGCCAAATGTGTGTCACACCTGTAACACCGTGGGGGAAGTTTGGTCTGATTGGTCAGTTTGAATGGCTCACGTTAGGTTTTCACATGGTCAAGGAATAGATAAAAGAAGATTGTAACTGTTGCTCTGGCTCTTTCTTCTTGGGGGCCTTCTCTTTGTCTCTTCTCTCCTTTGCCTCTCTCTCTCTCTCTCTCTCTCTCTCTCTCTCTCTCTCTCTCTCTCTCTCTCTCTCTCTCTCTCTCTCTCTGTCTCTCTCTCTCTGTCTCTCTCTCTCTCTCTCTCTCTCTCTCTCTCTCTCTCTCTCTCTCTCTCTCTCTCTCTCTCTCTCTCTCTCTCTCTCTCTCTCTCTCTCTCTCTCTCTCTCTCTCTCTCTCTGTCTCTCTCTCTCTCTCTCTCTCTCTCTCTCTCTCTCTCTCTCTCTCTCTCTCTCTCTCTCTCTCTCTGGTAAAATTCATGCTGGGTACGATTAATGGTATAAGTTTTCTTCATCTCATACATTTATTTTGTAACTATTTTAAGTGTAACCATAAATAGATTTTGTCATTAAATTCTTTCAACTACAAATGATGTGCTAACTAGTTTTGATTTGGTATTGACTTTGAAGTGTTACCTATTGCAATACAATATAGTCACATTATAGCAACGCTCTCCCACATGTTTAGCTATTGTAACTGCGCTTATTTCCGTCGTTGGTATAAGCTGCAGTGGGTGGTAAAGACAAGAAATGTACAGTTTTCTATCATCTTGCTGATAACGTTTCTTTAGTCATTCGGCAACCCTGCAGTCAGAACCGCTGTAGAGGATCCACCCTTACAATAAAGCTTGGAAGAGCCAGGATATTATTTAACATAACTCTTGATTGTGTTTGGCTGAAAGAGGAAAGTCATATACACCAAGATGGCTTGAGGATGAGTGAATTATGGGATAAGTGTCATTTTTAGGTGAACTAACCCTTTCAATTTCAGCCTGCATGATTTTGATAATCGCACCAAGCCATACAGCGATACTGAATATATTTTGATTTCTCGTGCATAGGAAAAGAAACACGAGTCTCATGCATCCCCTGAGCCTTTCGCTCTGAATGAACAGCAGCACGTGTGACGCAGCTCACATTAGCAGTTCAGTGAGGCAGCAACACTGACAACACACGCGGCCCCAGCCAGTCACAGTGTTGGGTCCTACACGGATCACATGACTTCTATGCGGTGACAGCAGGAGGAAAACAACCCCGTTGACAGTAGCCTTAGGGAATAACACTAAAAGTAGTAACATGACTAACTTAACTATAACAAGCTTCTTTACCAGCATGTAGTGGCATAGCGTGACAGAATACAGTGCTGACATGAACTCAGACTGTTCTCTGTGCTCTCACACATTCAGAATTATATGAATCAGTTGTTCAAATGATTCACTGATTCATACACTACCAGTCAAAGGTTTGGAACATTTATGACTTTTTAAACTCACCAAGCCTGCTTTTATTTGATCAAAACATAGTAAAACCGTAATGTTGTAAAATAGTACTACAATTTAAAATACGTTTTACTGTATTTTTGATCAAAAAAGTGTAGTATTAGGAAGTTCTATTAGTGAATTGATTCATTTGGATGGTTCATTTAGAAAAATCATTCCCTGAATGACATTTACATGTTTTTATATTGCAGTGAAATAGTTTCTAGTTTCATATAATTATAAAAAATTGCACAGTTAAATGAATCTGTCAATCTGGGTTCGTTTCAGCTGCATGGATGTTCTCTCAACTCACAAACGCTCTGTTATTGCAGTGATTTATCAGCCAGAAACAACAGGAGTCATTTATATGAGGTCCTTGCAGTCTAGTCGCCTACTGTGGAAAGCTAGTAAACTAGGTTTACAGTGGCCTGATTAATGCAACTAAATGCACCTTATTAACTGCATCACATGGCCAGATGATTACTGGACTCTCACAACCGTTTCTTCAGTGTCATTAGAGAGAGGCATGTTGGGAAGACAGAACAGCCTTTCATGTACATCTATTAGATAACTTTACCTGATTAACATGAGCACTATACTGTTTGTTTTCAAAGAGATGAGGTGTCACCTGAGATTAATGAGCGCTTGGTTTTCTCAGGAGGACCTAAAGGAGGCTTGAGATTTGTAGAGTCATTTCATCCAGCAGCTTTGAAATCATATTGCCTTTTGCTGCTCAAAAAAAAAGACTTTTATGACGCCGTTCTGGAAGAGATTCAAACAATCGATGAATGAACAATAGATAGAACGAAAGATAGAATGATTGAAAGATAAAACAATAGATAGAACGATTCAACGATAGAATGATACATAGAACAATTCAACGACTGAATGATAGATAGAACGACTGAACGATAGATAGAGCAACTGAATGATAGATAGAATGATAGAATGATTGAACGAAGGACAATACATAGAACCACTGCACAATAGAATGACTGAATGATAAATAGAATGATAAAACGATAGATAGAACTACTGATAGATAGATAGATAGATAGAACTACTGATAGATAGATAGATAGATAGATAGATAGATAGATAGATAGATAGATAGATAGATAGATAGATAGATAGATAGATAGATAGATAGATAGATAGATAGATAGATAGATAGATAGATAGATAGATAGATAGAACAAAAGAACGATGGATAGAATGATTGAATGATAGATAGAACGATTAAATGATAGAACGATAGCATGATAGATAGAACGATTGAACAATAGAATGATAGATAGAACAAAAGAACGATAGTTAGAACAATAGACAGAACGACTGAATGATAGAATGATAGATAGAACGATTGAATGATAGACAGAATGATAGATAGAAAGAACGATAGATAAATGATTGAATGATAGAACGATAGAGCAATAGATAGAAACGACAGAATGATAGAGCGATAAACAGAATGATAGAACAATAGATCGTGTGATTGAGTAAAAGAACGACACAAAGAAGAACGGTTCAACGATAGACAGATCGAGTGAACAATATAACGATACATAGAACAATTCGACGATAGAATGATGGATAGAACGATAGTGATTGAACGATAGATAGAATGATTGAACAATACATTGAATGATTCAACGATAGAGCGATAGATAGAATGACAGATAGAATGATAGATAGAACAATTTAATGATAGAATGACAGAATGATAGATAGAATGATAGAAACGATTGATGGAACAAAAGAACGATAGATAAATGATTGAACGATTGAATGATAGAACGACAGACAGATAGATAGATGGATGTTTGACACACACACACACACACACACACACACACACACACACACACACACACACACACACACACACACACACACACACACACTTTATGATTCTCCAGAGTGGTTCTCTTGTCGTCGTTCTCCTGGCACATGTATCAGGATAAGCCTGTGGGATTATCTGTCCACGCTGCATATCTCTTTACTCTCTAGTCATGCAGAACACTGGCCATAATTAACCTCCCGTAAGGATAGAGGAAGACGAAAACACCTGGACTGAGTTAAAAGGGTCGCCGCATGTCCGATTGAGACACATCTTCATCCTTAGGGGAGAGAGACAAAACGAGAGGAAATAGAAAGACAAGAAAAGACGGATTTTAGTGCAGTAAATTATGATTTTTTTTGGAAGCAGTGCTGTCGTCAAGAGAGAATTGTCTTGGACCAAAACTTAAAGTAAAGGAAGGAACACGTTTTAAAGTACAGCAGTTTGGACCCTAAAGTACATCCCCCATAAAAACAGCAGGGAGTCCACAACACACCAGAGATCGGCATCTCAGAGCAGATCATCTAACGCTCATCATGAGAGCTTCATCAGCACGCCACTTCAGAACTCGGCTCTCTGATTTGGCCTGATTAATGTCATTAAGCCAACATGATTGCACAGTAAGAACACTTAGAAGCGGAGGTAAACAAATCCATTTTTGCATCTGACGGAAACACGCCCTCAGTTCAAACTTATCAAAGAGAGAAAATATCACAGTTCACCAGAGGATTTGTCAGCAATGAAGATGGATAGTGGAGAGTAAAGGGCAGGTTTCGATCCGAACCAGTCCAGTGATGAGAAAAACATCTAGTGGGCAGTGTTTGAAGCTGTACCGCCTTATAACCTACTTTCAAGAAATGTCTGTTCAATTGGCGGCAATATTTGCAACACCTCCGGGCAGTTGTTTCGACCATTCCAAGACCAGCTGAACATGAATTATCAAAATTATCTTCACTGTATGTACATGTATAGGGTGACCAAATGTCCTGTTTTCAAGTCCTGTCCTGGCCATCCTGGCTGTTTTTTATAAAGTGATGAAAATGTCCTGGTTTTCATTATTTTTCATTGAGCCATTACATTGACCAGCACTAGGGCAATCTACAAGTATCTCATTGCAGAGTGTCCTGGTTTCCGGTAAATCAAAATATGGTCACCCTATACATGTATACTAAAATGAAACATGCCATAAAACACAGCAGTTAATGATCAATAATAGCCATTATAAAAGTAGAAGTACAAAGTTTAAAAAGCTATACAATTTAAGACAAGCAAACAATTCAGTCAAATATACAAAGTCAGTTAAATAAAGTTAAACTTCACTTTGACCTCAGCCAAAACGACATACCCGGGAACAAATCATAGATTCATGAGACCAAAGATTGCCCGTTAGATGTGTCGGACATGCGCAGTAGACACACCCACATTAACAGTTTCAATATATGACTTATCCTGTCCAAAAAGACTACAATCATTACAGATAACATCTGAAGTAATTATTAATTTACATATATCGTAAAACTAATCCTGTGAGACTGAGGGCCCTATTTTAATGATCTGAGTGCATGTTCTGAAGCTCATGGCACAGGCGCACTTAGGGTGTGTCCGAATCCACTTTGCCAGTTTAACGACGAAAAAAAATGGTTGGCACGCCAGGCGCATGGTCTAAAAGGGTTGCACCTAGTCTCTTAAGGAGTCATGGGTGTGTTTTAGGCGTAACGTGCAATAAAACAATCATCTCCCATTCCCTTTAAAAGCCTGTTGCGCTTGCGCCATGGCGGATTCGTTATTTACATGACAGAATTTGCAAGTGGAAAGACTGATCACTTCTCCAGAGAGGAATCCTTTTATTTTTAATATTTAAAAATGTTTGTGTGCTGCTGTGCATCCCTGTGTGTGTAATAAGCAGAGAGTATGTGCGTTGTGCACCTGCCTATAGGCGTATATTACTAACACACCCTTTAAATAACACAAAAAAAATACTACTTTAGACCAGGTTTTTGTTGGTCAATGGCGCAGTCGTTTTCAGTTCCTCAAAATAGCAACACGCCAACAATGCGCCTAAATGCACCTGGTTTTCAAACCAGCACGCCTATGGGTGAACAGATGGGCACTTGCTATTTGCTATTTTTGCATTTGGCGATTCGCCGTTATTCAGTGGTCTTTTTCAAGCACAAGATTTACATATGAAGGAGGAAACAGTGGTGTTTGAGGCTCATGGTATGTTAGTTCCATGCACAGAACACTTATTATTCAACTATGCCAAGGTAAATACAGTTTTCCATTCTAGGGCACCTTTAATGTTTTATTGAACATTGATGGAGCAACAGATTTTGTGTGTAAATAAATCATAAAAGTGGTTTGTTTGTTTAAAAATCTTATATTATATGCATGATGAGGCAAAAGGAAGACATTATTTATACAAATACTTTACATTTACATTTGGCAGATGCTTTTATCCAAAACGACTTACATTGCATTCAAGGTACACATTTTGTCAGTTCTTGCTTTCCCTGGGAATCGAACCCATGACCTTGGCGTTGCTAGCGCCACGCTCTTATTGTTTGAGCTACAGGAAAGCTGTAGCTCAAACAACATTGTTTTACTTTAGGTAAAACAATATGTTTTTAATAATGTTTAATAATATTTAATAACATTCTATTTGTTTTTCTTATAAAAAACAACTACTGTGTAATGTGCTAGACTAACTGAGACTGGTTACAGCACTTGCATACTGTTGCCCCTATTTGGGCAGCGACTGATGACGTTTATCAAGTCCACAAGAACACAAGTACAGAACATAATACATATTGAGAAACGGTCTAGGTCAATTAAAGACAGGAAATGAACACAGGAACTGTGAGCCAAAACAGAACATAAACCATATAAAAACAAATATGTTTAGCAGGGAATTCTGGGAACACTATGGAACTTTTTTCATTTAGTTTTAACTTCTATCTTCATCAACTTAACACAAACAGTTAAGATTCAAACATAATTACACACACACACACAGAGAGTGCAGTTCTACGCTGGATAACAGTACATGTAATGTCATTATCTTGCTTTGTTTCCATCCATTAGCGCTCAGGCTCTTAAATGTCTTCCTGAGCGCTGTGTGCTTTTATGAAATCACTAATTAATCGTCTCTTCAGGCCTGTGACCCCAGAGGTCTGTCTTGTTTACTTGCTGTCGAGCTGTTGGAAAACTTATCAGACCTTCTAACATAAACACTCGCTGCAGTGGGCCAAAAAGGCGGCAACTTGCTTTGCCCTTCTCAAAATTTATAACGCCTCACAGCAAAAATGAACCAGACAACAAGCCAAATAAATGTTCCGATGTATTATGGTAGGGGTGGACAGCATGACCGAAGTCTTGTATTACAAATCATTTCACAGCAACAAATTACAATGGTTATTTTTCACTTAAAATTGAACCCCAAAAATGTTGTATATATTGCATACCCTTTTTTACTTTACAAATGGCAGGTATTTGATTTCATTTAATAATTTTCTTTGGCACTTTGCAATAAGGTTCCATTTGTTAACATTAGTGAAATGAAAAAATCATTCTAAAGCATTTGTTAATTTTAGTATGTATTAATAAATACAGTAACAAATGAATTGCTCAATAGAAATTAATTTTAGTTAGTACATTAAGTAATGGGACCTTATTGTAAAGTGTTTCCATTTTTTGGAGCTTGATGCAAAATCAAAAGATCAGATGAGATGCATAAAACTAAATCTAGACACCATCAAACCACCCAGTCCTTATGGGTATTGAGTGATTTGGAGACAGAGCCATGAGGGACATCACAACAAATGTGTCATGGTCCTTTTGTTCGGCTCTTTTCCCATCTCAACCTCCTATTTCTAGGTTGCCATAGTAACACAAGAGTCATGAGCTGCAGTCAACAGAATCTGCCAAACTAAACAAATCTTTCGGCAGCGTTTCAGCCGTTTCTCCTTGACCCAAAATGAAGCACGAATATGTGGATGAGCTATAGACATGTATTGGAGAACAGCTTCCTGGAACATCATTTTCATAAATCTTGGCCATAAAACATGCACAATTATAAATCAAATTTATTATTTCTTCAGAACATGAGAATAGAATCTTCTACCAAGTAACCTAGACATGAAAATATTGCACTGTCAGAAAAAAAAAAAAAAAGGTACACTGCTGTCACTGGGGCGGTACCCTAAGGTACAAAACCGAAAAGGTACTAATATGTACCTTTAAGGTACTAATATGTACCATTTAGGGGTGGGTAAGGTACAAAGATGTACCTTTTCACTTTTGTACCTTAGGGTACTGCCCTAGTGACAGCACTGTACCTTTTCTTCTGAGAGTGTGTTGAAGAGTTGAATGGTCTGGGTTTCAGCTTAGTGACCGTGTAGCTCATCCTCAAACTGCCAATAACAATGAAGAGTTTGTGAGCAACCGAGCAATGAGTGCCGTCTTGTGTCAATAGAGCACTTCCACATCGCACACCAATGACCCTTAAAGATGCACGAGGTGTCACTGGGAATTTATCAAGTACAGGGCTTCATAAAAGCATTTGCAAAACCAATTTCACAAAAATAGACCCTTTTCACATTTACGTGTTTCTCAGAAGTTGGAAAACTTCTGAGAAACCATAATTGGGAAAACTTATATAGTGGTGAAAGGAAACTACAACAAATATATTTATTTTTTGTTCACAAAGAAAAAAAAATACACGATATTATTTCTGACTATTATTTCTAAAAAGAGATTGATTACATTGGTCAGAAGAGAGAAAGATGTTAAATTTGCCGTCACTCCATCAGCTGTTGTATTAGAAACCAACCCAGGCTCATCAGAAAAACAAAGCTGTGGCAGCATTTCTGCAAAATAATATTACGTTGCAAAATTAGGTAAAGTTGCAAAAGAAACTATTGACTCTCTTTTCCAGCACTTTAGACACGGTTGATCCTTTGTGCTTAAAGAAGATGATGTGGTATAATAAGCACACTCAGGCCCTCAAGAAAGAAAGAAAAGAAGAAAACAAGGTATTTCGCATTTCGTAGAAGGAAAGTGTTACTGCATACAAAAAAGCCTTAAAACTGCTAGATTTGCTTTGTGACTCTATTAGAAGACAACAAACACAACCCTAGGTATTTATTTGATACAGTGGCTAAATTAATGAGAAATAAATAAATCTGAAACAAATTAATGTGAATCTGACAGTTTTATTACGCTGGTTGTTGTACCTATTGCAGAACTTCTGAATTGAAAAGTCTGGTGAGTGGCGCTAAAAGGATAATCCATCACGTTTGAAAATAACGTACCGCCTACACTAAACCCTAAACCTACCTGATAGTGTTGACAAAAGCAAACATAACATAAAAACACATTTGCTGAAGCAAGCATGCCATTTTGCCTTGCTTCCACAAGCCTTTGAGCTCTTTTGTCGTGACTTGTGTTTCACTGAACTCGTACCCATGAGCTCTACATCACAAGTGCAAATGCATGCAATGGGTGAGCTTTAGTTTAGTATGTCAGAAAAGCCAAACATATGGAGCTGGTTATGTGATGCAAACATCAACATTTTCAACTCATTTCCAAATTCATTTATAAATCATGCATTATAGTAAAAAGTGTTTTGAGGTCATAATATAATATTGCACAAGCATCCACATAAAAATATTTATGAATTGATAATCTGCCCCTGTAATCATAATTTAGTATAAAAATTATTAAAAGCGCTTTCTGTTTTACTGCCTCTAGTGTTTATTTCAGTTGGAAAATGCAGCGATTTGTATGTATTTGTAAGTTTTTTGTGTTTTGCAAAAATGTAGTAGAGGTAAGTTTTTCCAGTGCGCCTGTGTTCCAACAAACACTCACACGGCAACCTTAAGCTAGTTTTCTGTAATGTAACTTTTAAAATATGATAATATAAAAAAAATGCTAGATTTAGAATGTTAATAACTGAAAATGTGTCATCATAGTCTGTGAAAAGAGTCCATTGCATATGACAATCTATGTAAGAATGGGTTTACAAATGCACAAATTTATTCTCCTTATGTTGCATGAATGAGGCCAAATGTGAATGCACAGTAATTTTCTATGAACAGTTTACTCTAAAAAAAGGTCAGTAAATCACTGTTCCTAATTTCATCATGGAAAGCATTTTATTGTGTGCACATGAATAAACGTATAAACTCCACCAACAAAATATATAATTTTATGATGAAAATGAACACAATATAAAGCATGCGAAAAGTTAGCCTTACAAAATGCACGGTCATGGCTTAATATTTCTTGGTTGCTGCCCAGGAGATAGAAGAGGAAAAAGTGCGATATTAAATGAAAACACACCGCTGTTGGAGGCTCATTGATTAACATGATTGAAGACTACTGGTATTCCTTCCCCTGCGGGACTCGGCACATCAAAGCCAGCTCACTTTAACTACAAAAAAAAAAAAAAAACTAAAAACGGTGCAGCAGAAGTTGATTTCATTGAGCGACACGCTTTCAATTACAGTTGGCTGTGATCCCTGAGAATCCCTCCAACAGTTACAGAGGTCAGACAAGAGCTTAAAAACAACACAAGATGCAGTGAAGAGTGATTTTCTTTCCTTTTCAGCCTTAAAAGAGCAAAGCAACTGCCCCATGAGACTGCTGCTAAACCCGTAGCTCCCTTCCACATATTTAACCTTTACATTCATGTGAAGTCAATTTCCCTCCAGCAACACAAACCAACATGAAGTTCATCTAGCTGTCACAGAGACACAGACTCTGTTCCTAACTCAAAGATCCCAAGAGCGGGATCAGAGCATCAGTGCAGATTCTGCAAAAAGAGTGCAACAGCCACAAAGGGGGCGCTGATGATCGCCCATCTGAAACCTAAAAATGTCAAACACTCTAGGGTCTTGTGAACTTCACAGACATGCACAAACATTGGCCACTGCAACCCTGCAAGACCTCAAGTGCAAATTTGTTTTGATTTAGGGAGAATACAAATAATGTAAGTATTTACTCTTTTGCCACCATTGAGGAGATTTTTCCAGCTTTCTGTGTTTTCACTGTTATATGGTAGGGGGAACTATTACGCATCTTCTGAAAGAGTACTGGATCTCCTGATCAAAACACAGGTAAAGAAGCAGAAGAAACAAGCAATAACATGTGTAAGCAGATGCATTTGTAAAATAATGCAATCAACAATAAACAGCATATTAATCAAAACTGCCTAATGTTACTGAATGAAATGTCAACTTACCCACATTCAAGTGTTGATAAAAAGGAAGCATAAAGCTCAAATAAAACAGCGTTTTTGTTTAAAAGCAGAGGGTCTGTTCTTTCTTTTGATATATTGCATATTCAGATATTCATACAACAAAATAAAAATAAACTTTTGTGGTGACTGGCAACTTTTTCAAAAACACTGGTGGGGTTAATGGAGTTAATACTAACAAAAACTATTAAAAATAATTTGTTGATTGAAATAAAGCTGAAGTAAATAAGGATATAAATATAAGATGAAAAACTTAAAACTTAGAAAATTAAAAACTTAAAAACATAAAAAATGAGAAATGTTGCATTGGAAATTAATTGAAATAAACCAAGTTGTTCTAAAATAAAAGCTAAATAGAAAGCTTAGAAAAAATACATACATACATACATATATAAAATGAAAATGAAGAAAAGACATAACAAAATTACTTAAACTACAATTAAAATGAAAACTAAATATCAATGAAATTAAAAAACAATGATAGCATCACATAAATTCACTTAAGTATTAGACTTAAGAACCACCATATTAACCAGGATATATAAATATTTTCCTCTTTCTATTTTCCTCTGATTTCTCCCGCCTTCTGACTTTTGTTGATCTCATGAGACATTAGGTCATTTGAACAACTGTAGGTTGCACACAGATCACCAGGGTAGCTTTAATTTGTCTGGCACAGATGCCGCCTATTAATTCAGACCTGTCGATCAGAGAGTGTTAAACCGTCATACAGCCCGAGGAATGTCCTCACCGCAAATCCCCAATACCCAACACAACCATAAAACACGGGCCATGCCAAAGTCATAACCATACATTACAGTCATCCACAGCTATTTACAGCACAGATCCTGCACCAGCCTATCTATCCCACCGGAACATCAAACCCACTGGGAGTGTTTCTAAATATCCTCACTGGCCACTAAAAGGGCAAACCATTAGCTAATGATGTTACACAACTCAATTTGATCTTGCCAGTTAAATGGTTATTATAGGACTTGAATGCATGCACAAACAAAATAAACATGATGCTGAAAGCTTACCTGCACAAAGAGACACTCCTCACTTTAGTGTGAAAAAGCAAGATGCAAGTAATTAAGTGTAATTCCGGGAATGCAAATGTACAACATTATTCATAATTTAACATATAATAGATGGTGGCATCCTAGCCTTGTAGCCTCTCACGTAATTAACACACTGCTTTTATGTGCTTAATTAATAGTTATTGCAGCTTCATGTAGGAAAACACATACACACACACAAAATCAATTACCTTCTTAAATGTAAACGAGCTAGAGAAATTTCTGCTGTAGTTTATGGAGGATCCCTGAGGGACATGCATACATTAATCAGAAGAAATGGGACAAACTTTACAGCATTAACTGAGATATGCAAGTGTTGTTTCTCACCTGTATAAATGTCATGTCATTTACCAGGGCTTGACACTTACTTTTTCCCCATAAGCAGCACATGTGCGCCTAACTTGAAAACTTTAGGGGTGCAATGAAAATGTTCCAAATAATGAGTTTTTCTTAAAAGGATGGTGACATTCACAAGCAAATGCTTTAATGTTTTAGAATGGAAAAACTACACTAGGTAATAAACAGATTATTGTGCCGATACTATACAATCAATATATTGAATAATGTGTTAAAGGGGTGGTTGATTATGATTTGACTTTTTAACTTTAGTTACTTTAGTTAGTGTGTAATGTTGCTATTTGAGCATAAACACTATCTGCAAAATTACGACACTCAAAGTTCAAAGCAAAAGGAGATATTTTATTTTACAGAAATCAAGTTTAAGGACTACAACAAATGGCTGGTAGAGACTACAATGAGCTTCTTCACGGGTTAATGACATCACAAACCCTAAAGTTCAGTAGCCCCGCCCACTGATTCAAGCACAACAATTAGTAGTAGGTAAATAACAGATGTGACGCTAACGCTGGATTGAGCAACCAAGCTTTTGAAGCCTTTGAAGAGTGCAAAATGTTGTGCAGTGCAAGGTTGTGGAAAAACACGATGGATAGATTTGCAGAGAGCCTGAAACTAAAAAACGATGCTGTGAGTAAAAAAGTTTTTACTGTGTCACTTTTGTTTTTTTGCAGACTGTTGATATGTACGGATTATGTGTACATGTCTAACCAAAATTCATGAATCTAACTTTATTCCTGATTCATGTATGCCTACATTCAGTACATGCCTAAGTTTTTGTTTCAAAATAGTTTATTGTCAGTAGATCAAAACAGTGACTAAACAGTCAACTTCACCATTTCTCTTAGTAGGATGAAAATGATCTGTTATTTAAACTGTGATTTAAATTATATATAGAAAGCAGTCAAAGAACTCTCCCTTTACAATCGCTGGAGCTGTCAATCAAACAGAGTTTTGGCCAGACTGAGTTCTGGCCAAAACTCCTGTTATAATCAACAAGTCTCTTATTTACATTGTGTTTGCACTGTTAATTATGATGAAAGCATTCATTAGTGTGCAGAAATTGAGTCGCAATGATGAGATCACTGTATTCATGTCTGTGATTGGCTACATCACTGCAACCTTTCATGCCACAATCTAAATATAATGCTATAAATCAACACTTTTCACAATTAGTTTACCTAGAACTGAAACAGTAAAAATGTGGTAAAAGTTTTTGCGAGAATTACACATAATAGTAATACTCAGCTATTTCCATGTACAAAAATGTCAGCCAGTCACAGCAGTGGCCGTTTACACTGACGTCTCACAGCAGCCAATCACAGCAGTGGGCATTTACACTGAAGTCTCACAGCAGCCAATCACAGCAGTGGACATTTACACTGAAGTCTCACAGCAGCCAATCACAGCAGTGGGCGATTTCACAGAAATCTCACAGCAGACACGCCTCCTTCAAACAGAGCGTTCAAATCAGATGGCTAAAATCAGGGTATGAAAAATGCCCTTTATTTCTAAATTTGGACATTTTTTGATGTAAAAATTATAGTGACATTATAAGTGCACTCCAGGAAACATTATAAAATAATGCAGTTCATGACCCCTTTAAAATGGGGTGACAGGGTGGCCCAGCACTAATATTTATTTAATAAAAGCATAGCCTTTTAAAGTTTAATAAAATCACATTAGGATTTATTGCTATTCCTGTGTTCTGTCCCCAAATTTAAGACCTCTTAAAATGGTAATTAAGATGTTTGTAATACCACTTAAGATATTTGGCAATTAAGATGATGACTAAGTGAAAATAAGTAGTAACTAGTTTTTCTTAAAATGTCCAAATAAAGAAAAGCATGCTCAAAACCTGCTGAATGCTCGGCGCTCTCTCTGCATGACAAATTCTGCTGTAGCCTGAAGATATGATCAAAAATAATTTACCCTCTTACCCTCTTCCCACACTTTTATCTCTTTATAACAAGGACTAGATGTGAACAAACAACATTTGGGCATTTGTTGCCTAGACACCTGCTTTGTTTTCATTGGAAAAAAAACCCAAACCAAGTGTAGCAGCTACGGTGTTCTTTATATTCAATGGTATTCTGGCATTCTAGACAGATTATCTATTGTCTTACAATATCTAAATTCAAAATAAAACGCAGACAGGCGCATCCACATTTTTGACTAATAAACATAGCATACTATATGGGTTGCTGCAGAATACTCTTTCATGAATAGTTGTAGTAACTGATTTTAATTCTTGCATACTGTATAGTACGGTCAGTACGTGAATTGGGACACAGCCAGTATTGAGACTCAAAACTGACTGGATGTTCAGGAGAGGACAAACGTTCAGAGCACAGCTCATAACCCTCGATACTGCGGCTGTCGTGAATTTTACGGGCGGTGGTGACCGAGAGACTCGCCTTCGGCCTGGACCCACAAATCAACAGCAAACTCAGTTCTGCGGAAGGCTCAACTTTCTGGGAAAGCATTGATTGTGGGTGCGGCCTTCTGGGATCAATAGCACTCTCATTGTTTAAAGCAATGGCCTTTAGCCCATAAACAGCATTTTCTGCAGAAGCGATCGAAAGTCTTATGAGCGTCTTTGTAATAATGAGAGATGGGCCCAATCTGGAAAGCTTTTGGCTCTTTATATGCCTGAAATTTGCATCCTTCCAATGCTTTTTAGCAGATAGATGAAGAGGATAACACTCATTTGCCCTGATTATAATACAGCACAGCAACCCAATTTGTGCTTAAAGGAATAGTTCACCCAAAAATGTCATTTTAAATGACTGTTCTATCTTGCCTACAGCATCTTATAAGGGTGAATCTGTCAAGAACATGTTCAGGTATATTTCACCCTAAAATAAAACAAAAGAATAAATAAGGAATTACATTTTTAATTATATAAAGAAAATGTAGAACTATGCACAGATTTAAAACCTAGACAAAATGTTCCACAAACATTTTGGCAACATTGCTGGTTTAGTTTTGGGTAACACCTTAGTTTAGGGTACAATCCTCACTATTAACTAGTTGCTTATTAGCATGCATTTACTAGGACATTGTCTGTTTATTAGTATTTATAAAGCACATATTAATGCCTTATTCTGCATGACTTTATTCTACATCCCATAATCTAATACCTAAATTTAACAACTACCTTACTAACTGTTAATAAGCAGTAAATAGGAGTTTATTGAGGCAAATGTCATAGTTAATAGTGAGAATTGGACTCTAAAGTGTGACCGAATTTTGTTTTTAAGATGTATATGTGACTAAAACGTAACTTTTCTCAAAGTTCCAAGATGATATTGATAATGTTTTTTAATAATCTAAATAGATAAACCAAGCAGCTCTTGGTTTGTAGAATGTTGTAAAAATGTTGTACTGTGATGTAGCCTAACTGCAACCAAAATGCAACGTTGTGAAACATTTTGTTCAAACAAAAAGCTTTGGGCAACATGAACCGGAAAAAGTTCTATAACTTCATTAACTGCTGATAACTTTAATAACAGCCGTTCAGAGCTGCTGTTCCACGTGTCAGGGAGCAATGTGTTCACTTTGCATCGTTTTCTATCAGCCAGGATCAAGTCAGATGGCAACGGGTTGAAGGTCCAAATCAATGCAGTTTCAAAGGGCTTCAAGAGGGCTTTAGAGGCTCTGCACGATCCCAGCTGAGGAATAGGGTCTTATCTAGTGAAACGATCGGCCATTTTCAAGAAAAAAAAAAAAGAAAAAATATATATACTTTTTAAACCACGAATGCTCGACTTCAGTGTTGTGATTCTTCATGGCGTGACGTCATTACGTCGGAAAGATCACGGCCATGATGTACGTGGAAGTAACGACCCAGTGTTAAAACGAATGTGCAAAGACTACTCAAACACCCTTTACCAAAATAAAGGTAAAACAACGATGTTGGACGATTTTGAAGTTGGAGGAGTTTTTTGGCACTGGGTCGGTACTTCCACCTATGTCACGGGTGACCTTTCCGGTGTGATGACGTCATACGCCGTAAAGAATCACAACACTGAAGTCGAGCATTCATGGTTAAAAAGTTTATCAATTTGAATTATTTTCTTGAAAATGGCCGATCGTTTCACTAGATAAGACCCTATTCCTCGGCTGGGATCGTGCAGAGCCTCTGAAGCCCTTCGAAGCCCTTTGAAACTGCATTGATTTGGACCTTCAACCCGTTGGTCGCCATTCAAATATCTTCTATTGAGAAAAATCCTGGAATGTTTTCCTCAAAAAACGTAATCTCTTTTCGCTGAACATCGACGAACATCTTGGATGAGTTGGGGGTGAGTAAATTATCAGGAAATTTTCATGTTAAAGTGAACTAATCCTTTAAAAAGTGATTCCTGTAAAAGAAAGCATCTCCCTTTTCCACTGAACTTTGAGCATTGTAACTTTGCAGATGTTATTTATGCTCAAACAGCAACATTACACACTAACTAAAGTTAAAAAAGTCAAATCATAATCAAGGACCCCTTCAATAATATATTATAGATCTCTATAATTTGTAGATTTTTAATTTGTAAATTTATCATTTATCAACTGAACTTTTTGCCTGTATGGTTATTAGATTCAGTTTTAATTCACTGTTCTTGTTTGATGCTACAGCCTATTTACAGCAATCATAAAATTAATTTTTGAAATGCCAGGTTAGGGTTAGGCACTAGAACTTTCTTTCATGGTCTCTGAACTCCCTGAAGTAACCATGGCCACCTCATGTATAAAACTCTAGTTCTCTAGACCAGAAATGGTCCACTTTCTCCTTCCAGATACTGTCAGTGAACTGCAGGTCTGTTTAAGTGCATTCTGACTGGGAGGATTCCTCGATTTTATTGGCAGGAGGTTGGAAATAAATGCAGGTTGACACAGCATGCCTGTTGCTCTGTAAATAAAGCAGCGAGAAAGATAGACAATGCTAAATTGAACATGTACTGTATGTGCAAACTTAATGACTATCAATAATGCAGCACATGATTCACAGCTGGAGAATTAACCAAAAAGTCTCCATGCATGATGTTTATTCAGGTCATTCTTACGTCCTGAAAGATTTGATACGATCGCTGTAGCTCGACTGATAAAACATTTATGTAAAGACGAATCCTGCAGGCTGACAGAGGTGAAAGAATGACAAAGAGCTGCAAGCTAATACCCTTCTGTCAGCAGTGATTTGATATTGCGGCAATTCAAAGATGGGCTATTCCTCAGAGAAATAGGCTATAGGCTTTTGACATAACTGCCTTAATGGTTATATGCAGAATATTTCAAGATATTGCAGGTGCATAGTGGACAGGCTTTAGTAATCCAATCAGTCAAATAAATAGCATAGAAAGGGATGGTGCTTAACTGCTAACTCTTGGGACAGTCAGTGGGTAACACTTTACAATAACGATTCATTAATTAACATTAGTTAAAGGGGAACTTCACAGCGGGGAAAACGGGCTTCCAATAAAACTTGGCTGCCTATGCAGTAGAAAGGCGAAAATGTTTTGAAATCAGTGCTACCTGACCAGCGAAAACTGGAGAAAAGGCTGTTGTTTCCTTTTGCCAAATAGGCAAGAAAACTTCAATACCCATAATGCACTGCACTGGGGATGTTGCCGTCCAAGGCCACACCCACCAGTCTGCTATGGATACACTTACCAGAGTCAAATACCTCCTTGCTTTAGTAGGAAATACTTCTTAGCAAGATAATGGTGTCGACTTGTATTGTTCCTGAGTGAGAAAATTCAAAGAGTAAACGTTTAGTGTGAGTGAGTTATGGTTTCCAGTGAATGATCCAGTGTGTTGTAGGCTAAAGGCTGCAAAAAATAATATGGAGAGAAAGCCTGGACGGAAAATCTTAAAAATCTGTTTGTAGTCCCCCAACCTGAAGTTATTCAGTGATTTTCTCTTTATGTTGTTGTTTGAATAACATTAAAGGGTTACTTCAGCGATTAGCATTAAGCTTTGTATCAGTAGAAATCCAGTAGTATATTCGAATGATCGTGCTTCATATCCCTCTGAGACGAGAGATTTATGGATTTCATTTCTGAAAAAAATCCTCTGATGATGCAAATATCGTCATTTTGTGTCATCTGAGGATTTTTTTGGCCAGAGGCTAAAGACTACAGCCAGTAGGAGGAGCTAGTTCTGCATGTTTTCCCGCCCATGGGGGTGGGATCTCACTCACAGCGCTCGGCTCGGGCAGCTGCGGGCATTCATGTAAACGGAGCGGAGCAAAGTGTGTGTTTAAACTTTTCAAATGAATTCCTATGAAAGTTAAGCTTCCATAGGCATGATCTGAACACGCGCCAGACTGAACACGCGCTGTGAATGTATGTGAATGTATGCCCACGCTTACCTCTCGTGATGAATATAATCTGACTCCTGCTGCGTTTGTGCTGCGACACTCACTCGACTCACTATTTCACATTTCTACTACATAAATGACCCAGTTTAAATACACATTCATCTTCCCAGTGCTGAAGTACCCCTTTAATGACAAACGCATGTTTATTAAGCTGCAGTCACTTTAAGACCTAATGCATGGATCTAATATACTGACACACATTTACATTCACTTAAGATATAAACGACTGTTTATGTAAACCTTGTGTGTATTTAACAGTTTAAGCACAACAAAAAAGAACTTAGTTCAGTACTCACACGATGTGTGACAGGCTTTTAGTGTGTGCACGCTTCGGGCGCTCATAAAAGAGCATGTCAGAACAGCGTGTGATGCATGCAAATAATAAACTTTCATGATGGTGAAGAACTGCAACGTCACATGAGTGTCACCCTACCGCTGCGATGCCAAATGTGATGTCAATGCAAGTTGTGTTGTACAGTACAGTACAGTATGTTGGGACGGGCGCATCAGAACTGCAACTGATAGAATACTATGATCTCTCTTCAAAGGCAGATTGTGGAGACATTTAAATAATTCACAATCTAAAATCGTGATATTGCAAACCTCCTATAGTTGAAAATCGACAGCATTTATTAATCTTAGTCAATGGTAATTTCAACATTTACTGTACTAATACATTTTACAAATCCAAACTAACATGAAAAAAGAACAATTACATTTTTACTATCATTAACAAAAGCATAAAGATAATAAATGGTTAAAAGAAATATATTGCACATTGTTAGTTCATGTTAGCTAATGCATTAACTAATGTTAACAAATGAGACCTTATTGTAGAGTGTTACCCAAATATCTAATGCAATATTACTTTTCCAGGAAATGTATCTTGTTTTAAGGATGTTTAGATATGTTTAGACAAAAATACAGACCAAGAGCATAATATTTTGTAACTGGGCACTGACATAAACATGCAAAGACACACAGATCATTAGTTTTATGCCACTTGCAAACAATAGCAATACAATCCGCTCTATGCTTCTAGGCCAATTACCAATAAATGTGCATCAAAGCAGAGCGACTGATGGATGAAAATCTGCTGGATTTTACAGTAAATTAACATAAGCGCTTTTACATACAGCAGTAATATAACACCCTTCGCTTTCATACTAACAAGGGCGATACAGCTGACCGATGTTCTGTTGGTAATTGGAATAAGAGATTCATCTGAAGCCATGGCTTGTTAGAACAATCCACAGAGCGGGAAATTACAGCCCCATCTGTGGTTTTTGAGTAGTTTGCATAAATCCACTGGTTTCTGAAGTCATATAGATGCATGATACATATGATGAGAACCTTCAAATGAGTCTCGCTTGATGTAGCATACATACATATGAAGATATGTGGGTCACCTTTACTGCAGCAGAGTGTGTAATAAACGCTGATAGAATTTTACTCTCAGCATCATATAAAGACCTTATATGAATTTTAAAATCAGCATTACACTGAATAAAACAGACATTTTTCCATTCACAAAATTCGCTGTCATCTAACGCTCACTTAAAGTTGTTCATGGCACATGCCATTTGAAAATTCTAACAATAATAATTACATTTAATAATATTAACAATCACAGTAAAATGTTTGCCGGCAGGAATAGACTGTTTATCGTGTGGTTTGCTGCAAATTTACCTTTAAAAATTTTATAAAATTAAAAATGTATTGCACACATGAGCTTAATGGACTTCATTGGCTGATGCGGTACATTTTAAATTAAAAACAGTAGATATGAAATTATTTTACAATTCTGGCTGATACTGATAAGCTAATAATATATATTAAAATTCAATAACACTTTACAATAAGGTTCCATTTAGCGATGCACCGATCATGATTTTTCATGGCTGATTCTGATTGCCAGATTCATTGCCAGACTTTTTTCTTTGTTTAAGCAAATTTAATTGTTATTTATTTGGCAAAATGGCCTTAAAACAACAACAAAAAATATATATATCTGTAGTAATTTTAACAGGCAACCACACCTTTTAATCACGATCCAAACTAGTCCAACATGTTGTCATGTTCTGATTGGTTTGATTGTGCACAGGTGTTCCTTGTTAGTCATTAGTCTCTGTGCATTTAAGCCCTCATGTTCGCCATGCGTCTTTGTCTAGTATTGTCCCTGTAACCATTGTTGGTAAGTCCAAGTTTCTCAAGCCATGTTAGTATGTTTGCGCATGTTTGGATGTAAATAAAGATAGTGATGGGCAGACCGAGGCTTCGTGAAACACTGAAACAGTTGAAGCAAATTCGACACCCGTCTCCACGGCAACCCCTGCTGGTCAAAACAGTGTAAATGCAATAAAAACCCAGGCCAAACATGCATAAAAACACCTTTTACAAATCTATTGTGAATGCTTTATTGAAAGTAAAATCTTTCAAATTAACTAATCATCTAATAAATATTACGTGTCTATATGTTCTTTTATCAATTGTCAGGGCTTTTCTTGTTTGTTCCATGGATGGCTTAGATAGAAGACTTAGAAGATTCAAGAGTTTTATTTGTCACATACACAGTTATATACAGAATATACAACCAGCAGTGAAATGTAAAGGCCAATATGAGACTATTAACTACTATTAATCCTTTTAATTATACTAATGTCTAATTAAAACATCTACAAATGTATAAAACCTGTTTAAAGATCAGGTAAAACCCACAGACACTTGTTCAATGGTTCTCAGTGACTCTTCATGATTCATAGGTTCACAGAGATCAGAGTGTTTTGAAACGTTTCGAAACAGTGATGATGTAGCGAAGCCTCGTTTCCTGAAATCACATGACTTTGTCAGTTTGATACACACTCCGAACCAATTGATTCGAAACAGTAAAGCTTCTGATGCAGTGTTTTGAAATTGCCATCACTAAATAAAGCTGCGCTTGGGTTCTATCAACTTGCCTGCAGTGGACTTTGAATACTAGACCATTAAAATGGACCCAGAAGTTTATTTGCTTCGTCTCCATCAAAGTGATCGTTGCATAGAGAATTATGTGTCAGACTTTTGTGACCTTTTGCAGCTGGTGGATTTTAATGGCGTGGCTCTTAAGGACATTTTTTGCTTTGGGAACCCATTCATTCACGGATGCCAGGGGGAATGTTATTTTTCTCTGGCTCAATATATGGACTATGCCTTGCTGTTGAGTGGCTCCTCATTTACTGTGGGAGAAGCTACTGAGGAATCCCACAGTACCCTCCACACCAGAGTCTCTCCATACTCCTACAGTCATGTCTGGAGTTATTCACGACACGCCAATGCCTGTTCACGTCATGCCTGCCAGGTCAGTTCCTGTTCGCGTCATACCTGCCAAGCAAGAGCCTCTTCATGACATGGCCGCCAAGCTAAAGCCTTTTTCATGACATGCCTGCCAAGCTTGAGTTTGTTCACGACATGCCTGCCAAGCCAGAGACCGTTCATGTCACACCGGGCAAAATGGCCACTACGCCGGTGTCCTCAGACAAGATGGCCTGTTAATGTTGAGTTAATGCATTAACTAATTTACTAATGGGACCTTATTGTAAATAATTTTAATTAAAACTACTAATACTAGTCATTTATTCACAAATAGAAACCCAATAAAATATGTTAGCACTTGATAAAATTTATAAAAATGATCTGACTTAAGATTTTAATTCCCATAACATTTTTTAAGTCTACACAAATAATGTGTAAAATACTACACAAATTTAAATTTCAGCTTACACCTTGATTTTTGCAGTTTCAGCATATTTTAAACCTTGTTTTGTCTTATTTTAAATAATAAGGTAATAATAATGGAAATATAAGCGATTCCAGGTTTTCAGTGAACATTGGAAATAATAGTGATAGTCATATTATAATGTTTTGCCTAGAGAGAGAAAGTGATTCTATCGACTATCACAACAAGAGCAACTTCTTCCTTTGAACAAATCGAGCTCTATAGCTATAAATCCTGCAGTTAGCCGCAGCGAAGGCCTGTGATGTTTCCCCACCTCATGCTGTTGGGGGTGATTTACGCATGCCTTGCCACCGTGGCCGTTTCGCAAAAGTGGGTTTTCCAATCACCCGCCCTTATCTGCAGGTGGTGTAACCCCCCGGAAACTCAGGGAAGGGAAGGAGCCGGATGAGATAAATCTACATCCAGAACACACACATTCTCTCTGTGCATGAATGCAGGGATAGACCACTGCAGACGGCTGAGCTATACTGATAGATTCATCAGGAATGGTGGACAACAAACTCCATCTACAGTGAGAGACGGAGGCAGAAACTCATACACACTTGCGGTGAAGTGCAGAACCTGTTTGCGTTTACATCTCTCAGAAAGGAACTCTGTAATGAGCCAACAGCTAATCAAATTACATACAGACTGTCTGGTCATGCAATATGAAAAGTATATGGTCATGCTTACAAAACAGAATTCGGTCACACTTTACTTCAGGGTTTAGGTACTGAGTAGGATTATGGGATGTGGAATATGGCCATGCAGAATAATGCATTAATATGTGCTTTATAAGTACTAATAAACAGCCAATATGCATGCTAATAAGCAACTAATAGTGATAAAGTGTTACCCAAAATTTAAATAGATTCAATGAATGTAAAAACTCAGATCATCAAGTCACTTCAATTAAGCCCTCGTCTTTACTACAAGTAGAAAATACTGTTACCTACGATTTAAGTCCACAGATTGTTACAGTTGATTAACTAGAAAAATTATATTTTCTACCATTTCAATATATTTGCATTGGAATTAAAACACAATAACTATAATATTAGAAAGATGGCTTTCTTTTTCACTTTAATGCATAAAACAAATAGGTTTCATAGGAGAATAGCAGTCAAGGCAACTCAAAATGATGGAGAGTGTCACATTTTACAATGTATTCTTACTATATGCTCCCATCTCAAACACTGATTAAACATCTCAGTGCTCAATGAAACATCAGATTGACTCATCTGATGTGTATAGCGATGCCATTTTTTTTTTGCCACAGATGTGGTACGTGTGTCTATATCTGAGATGGATCTATAAACACAGATGGATGGTCTCAGAAAACACAGAGCATCTGTCTTCTTCTTTGACTAATTCTGACTGAAAATCAATGTCCATTAGGCGGACTCACAACTCTGAGTGTCTATGGATCACCTTTATTTTATTTTCCAGTTTATGCCCTTGGTTTCAAACATGGCCCATTACACAGGTGATCATTTCTCCTTAATACAGACCTTGGCTGCAATTCATGTGATTAAACATTAATTCCAATTCCAATTATTTACATAAAACATGTTAGTGAGAAGAACAGGTGAGACTGAATCTTACCTCAGCGCCGGTCAGGTAGAATGCAGAGAGAAGACCGCCAACGTAACGGATGTTCACCTCAAACAGGGACGCCTCTCCGTTCTGCAGAACACAAACACCATTAAGAAACTCATCTTTCAGTGCCTTAGAAACATTACAAATGACATGCTTTAGTAAATGAGGAAAACATTCTTCAAAATGCTAGCAAGATCACATTTCAATGCTGTTTTTAACTAAATAGGTGTTGGGAAGCTTTGAAATTAGAGGGGAACAAACATAAAAATGCATGAGAATGCCATAAAATAATCTTATGTACTATATATATATATACTTAGGCCTAAATTTAAGATTTATGTATTTGAATTGCACATAAAATTTCATCCATTTGGATTACACAGTTTTAACATACATAATATTTTTCAGTCATACATAAATACAGTATTGTTCAAAATAATAGCAGTACAATGAGACTAACCAGATTAATCAAGGTTTTTAGTATATTTTTTATTGCTACGTGGCAAACAAGTTACCAGTAGGTGCAGTAGATTCTCAGAAAACAAACAAGACCCAGCATTCATGATATGCATGCTCTTAAGGCTGTGCAATTGAGCAATTAGTTGAATTAGTTGAAAGGGGTGTGTTCAAAAAAATAGCAGTGTCTGTCTTTGACTGTACAAACTCAAAACTATTTTGTACAAACGTTTTTGTTTCTAGGATTTAGCAATCCTGTGAAACACTAAACTAATATTTAGTTGTATGACCACAGTTTTTTTTTAAACTGCTTCATATCTGTGTGGCATGGAGTCAACCAACTTGTGGCACCTCTCAGCTGTTATTCCACGCCATGATTCTTTAACAACATTCCACAATTCATTCACATTTCTTGGTTTTGCTTCAGAAACAGCATTTTTGATAGTTCTCGATTGGATTAAGGTCCGGAGATTGGGCTGGCCACTCCATAACATTCATTTTGTTGGTTTGGAACCAAGACTTTGCTCGTTTACTAGTGTGTTTGGGGTCATTGTCTTGTTGAAACAACCATTTCAAGGGCATGTCCTCTTCAGCATAGGGCAACATGACCTCTTCAAGTATTTTAACATATGTAAACTGATCCATGATCCCTGGTATGCGATAAATAGGCCCAACACCATAGTAGGAGAAACATGCCCATATCATGATGCTTGCACCACCATGCTTCACTGTCTTCACTGCGTACTGTGGCTTGAATTCAGAGTTTGGGGGTCGTCTCACAAACTGCCTGTGGCCCTTGGACCCAAAAAGAACAATTTTACAGTCATCAGTCCACAAAATGTTCCTCCATTTCTCTTTAGGCCAGTTGATGTGTTCTTTGGCAAATTGTAACCTCTTCTGCACATGCCTTTTTTTAACAGAGGGACTTTGTGGGGGATTCTTGAAAATAGATTAGCTTCACACAGACGTCTTCTAACTGTCACAGTACTTACAAGTAACTCCAGACTGTCTTTGATCATCCTGGAGGTGATCATTGGCTGAGCCTTTGCCATTCTGGTTATTCTTCCATCCATTTTGATGGTTGTCTTCCGTTTTCTTCCACATTTCTCTGGTTTTGCTCTCCATTTTAAGGCATTGGAGATCATTTTAGCTGATCAGTCTATAAGTTTCCCCTCTCCAGTCAACTTTTTAATCAAAGTACGCTGTTCTTCTGAACAATGTCTTGAACGACCCATTTTCCTCAGGCTTTCAAATGCATGTTTAGGAAGTGCTGGCTTCATCCTTAAATAGGGGCACCTGATTCACACCTGTTTCTTCACAAAATTGATTACCTCAGTGATTGAATGCCACACTGCTATTTTTCTTGTTTGTTTTCTGAGAATCTACTGCACCTACTGGTAACTTGTTTGATTTTACAACTTTTAACTTTTACAACTTCAATACAACTTTTGATTTTAAGATTAATAAATGCTGTATAAGTAAAGTGTTACCAACATTTCTATAATAGTAATAAACTGCATGTGTTGTAAATACACATTAACCAGGTTTATATATTTATCATATATAAATCTGACAAATATGCACATTTAGTTAGTTTGTTAACACTGTGTGATCCAAATGCATGGAAATTGCATATGCAATTCAAATAGAAAAATCTTACATTTTTTAGAGTATGAAACTTTAAAAAAAAGTAACTTTCTAAGGGACAGAAAGAGGGAAACTATTACTGTTTTGGCACAATATATGGTCCTTGGAGAAATAATGAAATGCATGACCGCTTTATAGTACATTCTACATCTCAAAGAGCGATTTCTGGAGCCCGTACAGCCGTGACCTCTGGACGTATAGCTCAGTGCTTTCCTGCTGCGGGGGAAACTGCCAAGATCTCTGCGGCCAAGGCCGGGAGGGGAGAGCATTATTAAACACTATTAGAGGATCTTTCCCGTCAATGGAAGTCAAAGTAGGCTATTGATTTATGAAGAGCATGTGCATAATAGCAATTTCCTCAGCAAGATTGTTTTTCCTATTGCAATTTTTTTGCGTTCATTTTGCTTTGTCAAACTTCAAAATGATTACATTCAGGGCCCTATTTTAATGATCTGAGCACATGGTCTGAATTGCATGGCCCAGGTGCACTTTTGCTATTTTAACGACGTAAAAAACGGTTGGCACATGGTCCAAAAGGATTGCACCTAGTCTCTTAATGAGCCATGGGTGTGTTTTGGGCATAACGTGCAATAAACCAATCAGTCTCATCTCCCATTAATTCATTCCATTTATATAGCGCTTTTCTGGGTACACAAAGCGCTTTACATATAGAGGGGGGGAATCTCAACCACCACCAATGTGCAGCATCCACCTGGTGACGGCAGCCATATTGTGCCAGAACGCCCACCACACATCAGCTTATTGGTGGAGAGGAGACAGAGTGAAGCCGATCGGTATATGGGGATGATTAGGAGGCCATGATGGACAGAGGCCATGGGCAATGGGTAACTTGGGCAATGGGCAAATTTGGCCAGGGTTACACCCCTACATTTTTTCCGAAGGACATCCTGGGATTTTTAATGACCACAGAGAGTCAGGCCCTCGGTTTAACGTCTCATCTGAAGGACGGTGCTTGTTACAGTATAGTGTCCCCATCACTATACTGGGGTGTTAGGACCCACACAGGGTGAGCACCCCCTGCTGGCCTCACTAACACCACTTCCAGCAGCAACCTAGTTTTCCCAGGAAGTCTCCCATCCAGGACCAGGCTCAGCCCTGCTTAGCTTCAGTGGGAAACCGGTCTTGGGTTACAGGGTGATATGCCATTCCCTTTAAAAGCCAGTTGCGCTTGCACCATGGCAGATTCACTATTTACATGACATAATTTGAAAGTGGAAAGACTGATCGCTTCTCATTGTAAAATGCTCTCCAATAATCTTTATGTTGCAACATTTATGAAATAAAAAGTACATATAATTAAAAATTCAAGTCAAAATTCAATTAATAATTTAAAGTCAAAATTATTACTTTCAACTTAGTGTGTCATAATTTCTACTTGTCAATTATAATTTACAAAAGTATGAATTATAATAATTATTTAGTCCCTTACAAAGTTTCATTCATGCTCATTACTGTAAAAATTAATATTAATAATATATTTTAAAAAAGAAAGAAATTTGTGATCGGCACACCATTATTATTATAGGCCTTAGTTCAATTAAGAAGCTTTTATAAACGTGCCTTAAACAAACATTCCTGATGTGCATCTTGAGACAAAACAATGGCTCTGGCATATTTTAAGAGATGCATTCAGTTAAAACAGCTCAAACATGCATTTTAGTCTGGGACTAGCTTAAACCATGATCTAAATGTTGGCTTACATCATCCACCTCATACATGTTTAAATAGGCCAGAACTGCGTTAAAATTGTTGTTGTTTTATGCAGTGGGCTATTTGATGATGGAGACGATTAAGAGCAGTTAAAGGCTGGGAAAGGCCCTAAGGAGATATAATATGTCAGCATAATTATGATCACTTGAGTTTGCAAGGAGTTGAGGTGACAAGAGTCCTTATTGACTCGCAGCCACTTACAGGCAGGAAGCAGAATCTCTGGAGTAGATGATAAGAGAATTACAGCAGAAAAACTGTAGAGGGCAATCACCTCCTCAATCCATTCATTGATGCACTGATCAACAGCACACTTAAATCATACTCACTTCTGATAGAAGGCGGCGGCTTCCAGCTCAATTTGTGTCTGAAGCATTGCAGAAAGACAGCATACATCTATCAATGCTGTCTTCAGAGCCGCGTGTCAGACAAAGAGGAGTATCCAAAAAACACAAGACTTCCCTGTGAGCCAAATGAAAGTAATCCCAACACACACAGCCTTAAATCAGCTGCTGCACACTATTCACAGCGGTAATAAAAAGAGCATGTTTGAGGAAAGCACGCTAAACAACCACGAATTAAGGGAGGTTTTAAAAGGATTACCACGAAAGAAATCAAACAAATCCCAAGGTATAGCGCTTAAGGAGGTATTTGTGGGTAAATATGTTTGTGTATGTGGATGTCTTTCCATTTTTAAAACACAGTGTATACCCTGAAATAAAAATGCTGTAGGAATATTTTTTCACCCAGACATTGCTAGCAAGTAACACATTGAATTAGGGTATGCTTACATGACAACAAATTTACATTGACAAAAGCATTTTTTTTTTTTTGAGTACAGAGGACAAACTTGTCAAATGGATCTCCGTTCAAACGGATCTGCGAAAACGACTAAAAACGCTGTATTATGCCTGCCAGGCCAGTAGTGGGCGATGTCACTTTGTAAAGCATAATACATAGCATAATAAATTCGGGGTTTTGTAGTTTACATGGAGACAATAATGGTTTCATTTTCAAAAACCTGCAAACAGTTAGCATTTTCAGGCCCCCAAAACTGTCATGTAAATGAAGGGCCAAAAAGCATAAAATAAAGAGTAAATTAAATTAAACAGTATTTTATTTTCTCGTAAAATGTACTCATTTATAAAGCGTAAATTCACTTCAATGAAATGATATCTTGTGAAATGTAATACAATAATCTTTGTTTTATTCATAATAAAAATAAACAAAATAAAAACTTGTTTGCAGTGCAGTTCTCACTCTACCTTCTGTAAATTGCAACATTTATAATATTAAAGTGAAAATGTTATTTTTTTAAACCGATACGTTCGTTCTTTCAGTCTTTTTCTCCACAGCGACAGGGTTTTGTCTGGAAAACTGAGAGAACATAATCAGCCACACTTTCGCTTTAACCTGTCCATTACCCTTCACTTCTGTGCTCCATAATAGCTGGGTGGTTTCAATCAGGTGCGTTGTGTTATTGTAACCGCCGGACCTCTGGGCTGCGGTGTGGTCATGGGTAATGGCTGCACTGTCAAGCTAATGGCTCCAAATTAGCATTTTAATTTCTGCACGTTTGGCAGCCGGTGCACAAGGAAGGCTGGTGGAGAGATGCTATAGAGACGTTATTGTTAGAAGCACAAAAATGGAGCACACGGTGATAATGAATAAAATTACTGCGGCTAAAAATACAGCATGCTGAAAGCTCCTACAGCAGTTCAGGCTTGAGACGCAGTGCCATTGTGTTGTTTTGTACCTCGCATGCTGGTAAGCGTTCAGTTGAACAGGCACAGATTTAGATAATGTGCTGCCCGGTTCGGTTTGGATGGAGGCGATGCGGGCATGTGTTAATGTGATTAACCACGAGCACAGTGTGAGGATGTGTTGTGTGCAGAGAAACTCACAGTTGGGTTCAGAAAAGCATACCGGTGCTCAACCCAAACAATTTGTATTTTACTCATTA
>CM031958.1:39475114-39517614 GCA_018749465.1 Paracanthobrama guichenoti
GCACCTGCACACAGTGCCAAAGCAACCAGTACCTGGTTTAAGGACCATGGTATCCCTGTTCTTAATTGGCCAGCAAACTCGCCTGACCTTAACCCCATAGAAAATCTATGGGCTATTGAGAAGAGGAAGATGGGATATGCCAGACCCAACAATGCAGAAGAGCTGAAGGCCACTATCAGAGCAACCTGGGCTCTCATAACACATGAGCAGAGCCACAGACTGATGGACTCCATGCCACGCCGCATTGCTGCAGTAATTCAGGCTAAAGGAGCCCCAGCTAAGTGTTGAGTGCTGTACATGCTCATACTTTTCAGTTGGCCAAGATTTCTAAAAATCCTTTATTTGTATTGGTCTTAATTAATATTCTAATTTTCTGAGATACTGAATTTGGGATTTTCCTTAGTTGTCAGTTATAATCATCAAAATTAAAAGAAATAAACATTTGAAATATATCAGTCTGTGTGTAATGAATGAATATAATATACAAGTTTCACTTTTTGAATGGAATTAGTGAAATAAATCAACTTTTTGACGATATTCTAATTATATGGCCAGCACCTGTATATACACCGATCAGGCATAACATTATGACCAGTGACAGGTGAAGTGAATAACACTGGTTATCTCTTGATCATGGCACCTGTTAGTGGGTGGGATATATTAGGCAGCAAGTGAACATTTTGTCCTCAAAGTTGATGTGTCAGAAGCAGGAAAAATGGGCAAGCGTAAGGATTTGAGCGAGTTTGACAAGAGCCAAATTGTGATGGCTAGACGACTGGGTCAGAGCATCTCCAAAACTGCAGCTCTTGTGGGGTGTTCCCGGTCTGCAGTGGTCAGGATCTATCAAAAGTGCTCCAAGGAAGGAACAGTGGTGAACCGGCCACAGGGTCATGGGCGGCCAAGGCTCATTGATGCACATGGGGAGCGAAGGCTGGCCCGTGTGGTCCGATCAAACAGACGAGCTACTGGAGCTCAAACTGCTCAAGAAGTTAATGCTGGATCTGATAGAAAGGTGTCAGAATACACAGAGCATCTCAGTTTGTTGTGTATGGGGCAGCATAGCTGCTGACCAGTCAGGGTGCCCATGCTGACCCCTGTCCACCGCCGAAAGCACCAACAGTGGCACGTGAGCATCAGAACTGGACCACGGAGCAATGGAAGAAAGTAGCCTGTATATATATATATATATATATATATATATATATATATATATATATATATATATATATATATATATATATATATATATATATATATATATATATATATATATATATATATATATATATATATATATATTCAGCATATAATTGCTTTGACAGTATTCAACTGAGTAATATGTCTAATGCATGTATGTAAAGTATGTATGTATCGTTTGTATCGTTCAAAAGTTTGGGGTTAGTAGGTTTATTTCAGCAATTCATACTTTTATTCAGTAAGGACACATTCAATTGATTAAAAGTCACTGTATAGTGACATTTTATAATGTTACAAAAGATTTCTATTTCAAATAAATGCTGTTGTTTTTCAACAGTTTTCAAAACTGATAATCAGATTTTTTGGAGCATCAAATCAGCATATTAGTATGATTTCTAAACGATCATGTGACACTGAAGACTGGAGTAAAGATCATAGGAATAAATTAATAACATAAAAACAGCTATTTAAATTGTAGTAATATTTCACAAAATTAAAAAAAAAAATTCTGTATATCAAATATATACACCTTTGGCAAGCATAAAAGGCTTCTTTCAAAAACATTAACACATCTAACCTTTGAATGGTATAAATTAGGTACTAATTTCAATAGGTGTAATTTCACATGCAGCTGCCACTCACATGCAAATGATGAGATCATGCCTGTCTGAAACACTTATTGTAGAATAATGCATACCGTTTCACTCACTATTTTTATTACTAGTGTGTGAGCGGGAAATAGTTAAGTACATCTGGATTCATTTTAAAATGTCAAGCAGGTGTTGGCAAACGTTGACGGATGTGTTAGCTCTACTGTTCCTGTCATCACTTAGCATGTGGTCACACCAACTCTCACCAACAAAACATGCTTAAATGAGTAATAGAGAGTTGCACAAAATAGGCTGTGATTAAAGACGCCAGTGATTAGCTGTAATTAGCCCTCACTGATCACCAAAGTGGACCAATTATAGGTCCATCTCCAACCAAGAAGCTTGATTAGATTGATGGGGCGTTTTTACACATACAGCGTCTCGCGCTGGAGGTCGTCGGAACGCTGTTGTGTTGGTTGTAGTAGGTGTCCTACTGCCAGGATCCGTAATGTTATCAGTGGGCTGTGCAACTGGCCGGAGCTCAGTTGGGATGTGCTGGAAGTAAAAATAAGATTCATTCTAATAAGATGTTGCCTGCAAACAGCTCTCTATCTGTTAACAATTACGATCATGGAGAGAAACATGTTTGCAACTGCAGCAGTGCATAATACATCATAGCATGAACAATATGAATGATTATGCAGGGGAAAAAATATGATTTGCAAAAAAAGGCCCAATATAACCCAATTTGATGATTGAGAGTTTAAAAAATACCAATAAAAAGTTATCACATTTTATTTTGAAGATGTTTTAAATGACCAAGTTCTGGCATGAAACTCTAGATGGCACAGGCTGATTGGTAATGACCACATTGTTATCTACATAGCACAGCTGATCGTTTGCTGTTGCAACTGATGCGGCTCAACATTCATATACAAAAGCATGCTTTCCAAAACCCTCCACCTTCCCCAGCTCTACCTGTATAGATCTGCTACAGGGGTTTATTTCATGTATGTTACATGTACAGCAGAATCATGTCTTACATGCTCACAGCAATGTCTGTGTATCTATTAGCAGTAGCAAGTCTCAGTACTTGCTCTTCAGCAGCAGCAGCAGATCTATTCCGCCAAGACCAAATACATTAACATTTCCATATCCATTACCATGGCAATTTCTCAGAGTTGTCAAGACAGAAATATGCATCAGCTATAATGCACTTATCAACAAAAGCAAAAGGCAGTTAAATGTCAAGAGTTTCGGTTTTTTAAAGGGGTCATGAACTGCATTGTTTTATGTTTCCTAACATTAGTATGATTTTTACATCAAAAACTTTCATAATTTAGAAATTAAAGTGATGAGCATTGAAGCCGATCACAGACATGAATGCAGTGATCTTGTCTGTGTAACTTGATTTCTGCACACTAATGAATGCTTTCATCATAATGAACAGTACAAACACAATGTAAATAAGAGATTTGGCCAGAACTCACAGATAAACTTGTGCTGTTTGATTGACAGCTCCAGCGATTGTAAAGGGATAGTTCTTTGACTGTTTTCTATATATAATTTAAATCACAGTTTAAATAACAGATCATTTTCATCCTACTAAGAGAAACAATGTGAAGCTGACTGTTTAGCACTAGTTTGATTTACTGACAAAGAACATCTGACTGTACATGAATCATTACATATCAGAAATCACTGGTACAGATCAGGCGTTAGAATTAACACGGTTACTTACATGTTGTGGCATTCCTTCAAGTCTATATCGTAAGTCTGTTTGTAAAGCCTGCGCCGAATTGTGACTGATTTCCCAAAGAATCCACAGTGAAATGTACCGAACACATAAATAATGCTCAACTGAGACATTCACATTGTTGAAAATAAATAAGCACATTCCTAGCATTAGGATCCTTTGGAAGGTAATGTTATTTGTAGTCCAGTGATCCTGTATCACTCTTCTCTACTCTGACATCTCACTAACACACCAGTGGGCGGGGCCAAAGTTGTGATGAGGCGTTGATCTTCTGCAGAGGCGGTCTTTCACCTCATAGATAGGCACATTCCACAACGAGTCATTCTCTGGGCTTGGTTTCAATAAAAGCTGTTTTTAGACTAACAAGGAAGTTTTCAATTCTGAAACTTGCAGGATATTCTTATAGTATTATGACCTCTTATATGTCAAAAGATTTTGATTTCTCAGTTCATGACCACTTTAAGGGGAAAAAAAGATATATTCCATTACTTTGTGAGAAAGTTACATGCTAGAGCAAAACAGACACTCTTTTTGAAATCAGCACCCAAAAATTAGTAAGAAACAAGTATTTGATTTCATTCAGCAAATACAGTATGATGCAGGGTGCTAATATCAATGCATGAATCAAACTCATATCCGACAGTTTTCAATGCATTTTTTAAATAATATCCCTGTAGCACTGGAACATCATGTCACTGGTCGTGTCATCACTGCAGTGTGAACCATGCTTAAAGGGATATGTTGTGTTTTTCTCAGTCTTGTTTTCTCACAACTTGTGCTTTTTCTCAGGGCGAGAGAGTAAACTGCGACGCTAATAGTGTCTCACGAACAGAGACCAACGGACAAGGTCAGGATTTTCGTTAAATCATACATTAAATACCACGCATTTGTTTTTCACCAAACCCTAGAACACTTGGAATATACAACACATGAAGCATGGGGTAATTCTATGATTCTTTAAAATGCTTAATGCTGGTCACTATTCACTGCCATTATATGCACAAGCACGAGCGGGAAATTTTATAAAAGAACATATGGCATTACAACACCTCCAGGGTGAGTAAATATTCACTTTAGGGAGAACTAACTCTCACTTCACAGGCACCTTCATTCATATGAGCTCAACGTCTTCACTGGCCACAGACAGCATGAGTGATACTCTCATTCGGCTTTTCTTAGGAGGCTAATTCCCATCACTTTCAGGTCACCTTCACTTTAAGGAGCTCATTCCTCACCGACAGCCTGGAGATCTTCAGAGACTCTCATTTATTTAGATAGAGTTGGAACACAGATGGACCCATTATGTTGAGGGTATCAGGAGGCTCCTTTGAGAAGAACATTTCAAGTTGCTGGAGTGTGTAGTGCTTTTGAAGTGAAACTGTGCACACCAAACCAAATCAAACACTGGAACGATGTGAAGTGATGATGCATTTGTAGTCTCATTATGAATGACACAATTCTTACATATCATGATAGATGGACTACTGGTCAAAGGTTCGTAATAATTAAGATGTTTTGGGCCCTATTTTAACGATTTGAGCACATAGGGCGTGTCCAAAACCACTACTGCTAGTTTAACGACGGAAAAATCAATTAGTGCGCCAGGCGCATGGCCCAAAAGGGTTGCACCCTTGTGTTTTGGGCGTAATGTGCAATAAACCAATCAGAGTCTCATCTCCCATTCCCTTTAAAAGCCAGTTGCGCTTGCACCATGGTGGATTTGCTATTTACATGGTGGAATTTTGCGAGCGGAATGACTGAACGCTTCTCCAGAGGAATCCTTTTATTTTTAATGTTTGTGTGCTGCTGCGCATCGCTGTGTGTGTAATAAGCAGAGTGTAAGCACGTTGTGCACCCGTCTATAGGCGCACATTACTAACACCCCCTTTAAATAACACAAAAAAATACTGCGCTATTGACTTTATACAACATATAAACATAGCTTTATATAACATACAAAAAATCCCATCACGTGACCACGTGTACTGTGTTATGTTATGTTTTGTTGTGTTTTGCTATGTAATGCTTGCTAAACTGCATTCTTGTATTTCTGGAGAGCGTGCGCCTGAAAAGGCTGCGGCCCGGAGGCTTGCTCCAAACTTCATTTCGTTATACTGTACTTGTACATGTGTAATGACAAATAAACTTGAATCTTGAATCTTGAATCTTTAGACCAGGTTTTTGTTGGTCAATGCCGCAGTCGTTGTCATTTCCTCAAAATAGCCAACAATGCGCCTGAACACACCTCGTTCTCAGACCAGCACACACATGGGTGAACAGCTGGGAGCGAGTGCATTTGCTATTTAAACAACGTGGCGCTGGACGTGAAAATAATAACTGTGCCGAGCTGAAACTAGCAAAAAACACTTGCGTCACACCTGGTGTTGCATTGCGCCGGGTGTATGACAGGGCCCTTAATGTTTTGTGCTATTCTGCTCACCAAGGCTGCAATTATTTGATCAAAATACAGTAAAAACTGAAATATTGTGAAATATTATTACAATTTAAAATAAGTGTTCTCTATGTGAATATATTGTAAACTGTAATTTATTCCTGTGATCAAAGCTGAATTTTCAGCATCATTACTGCAGTCTTCATTGTCACATGATCCTTCAGAAATCATTCTGATATGATGATTTGACGCTCAAAAAACACTCTTATTATCATTAATTTTGAAAACTGTTTTGCTGCTTCATATTTTAGCAGACACAAGTGATATTGCACATTTTTCAGCATCCATTGATGAATAGAAATTTCAAAAGAACAGCATTTATTTAAAAGTGACTAAAACTTGAATTATTTAAAAGCGTTATTAATGTCTTTACTGTCACCTTTCTGAATAAAAGTATTAAATGGAATCACTAACTATTAAGCACTCAACGTTCATAATAATAAGAAAAGAATCTTAAGTAGGAAATCATCATATTAGAATGATTTCTGAAGGGTCATGTGACACTGAAGACTGGAGTAATGATGCTGGTTATTCAAAAGATTTCAAAATAGAAATTGTAATAATTTCACAATTTTACAAAATCAAAAATTATAAAATCTTAATTATTTCAAACTATTGACTGTATATATACTGACTATATTTTGCCATTTTTAAAACAATGGTCACCCTGGTCCTGAGCAATGCAATCTGAGCACCTATAAATCTCCTCTGGACAGCCCTCTGGACATGTTTCAAGCCCATCCACTTAAATGCTTCCTGGCAAATTAAAAGACAAGGTTCATAATTAAGACAAATCCATCAGAGTAATTAGACTCAATTACAGCCAATCGTCCTCCTCTCTCCTTCTCTCAACATTACACTTACCTGTCAATACAACAGCGAATACAAGAGAAAGTCATTACCCGCAGCAGTTCTAGACTTTCAGCTGTAGGGCGTTCAACCCTTGAGTGTGATTTTTCTGAGTGTGTCCCAACTTCCAGTTTCAATAGAAAAATATGTCAACAGGATAAATGATGCAGGACTTGATTTTATTTTACACAACAGAGCACAGCAGTGACCGCTCGCTTGTTCAGCGCCTCAGTTTCATTCATTTTCCTGAGCTCTAAGCCTGAACCAAAACCAACCCCGTTCTGACCCGAATCACATTACAAAGTATGATTAGAATCTGAAAATAAGGACATAAGAAAAACATACAAGACTGTGAACCACAATACCATGAACCATTGAGAACGAATAAATCAATGAAAAACTAAGGAATTGTAGTAATATTGATATATTTTAAATGCATTGCAAAATATTGATATTCACTATATATATATATATATATATATATATATATATATATATATATACAAATATAACTGATTATTTCATTCACAGTGTTTCACAGGAGTATAGGACATCCGTTATATAAATAGCCAATTGTTTTTAGTTGAGCTATATGATCATTAAGTCATGGCATTACCATTTTCAAAAATTCTACTTCATTTTTTTAAGTTATCTGAAATTCAACAAAAATTTTAAGTCAGTACAATATAATTTAAGTTAAAATCTAAATTTAAGGTAAAATCACTTATGCAGCCAATTTAAATATACTTACATTTATAGAGGCCCTATTATGCCCTTTTTCAAAGCCTTGATTTTGTTTTTGGTGTCTACTAGAATAGGTTTTAATGCTTGAATGTTCAAAAAAAAATTCCCTGTTTCGTTCCCTCCTTCTGAAAAGCTTGAAAAGTTTGGGAAAATGCCCTGTCTGTGGTGTAAGGACCTTTGTATTTTATATCTTATCAGACAAAACCGCCTAGATGAGTCCTCAATATTTTGGGTTTGTTTTCCTGAGGAGAAAAGGCTAAAACTTGCTGCTTTTCGTTCTGATCCAAACGTGCACAAACTCTCTCAACTCAACTTTTGTGATTTACACTTTTCCTCTCTTCTTCTATCTAGTATCGATTTTTCCTCTCACCTTGCAGTCAAAGCCTTGAGAAGGACGGAGTCTTGGGCCAGATGATTTTGTATATTTATATCTTTTAGTTTTGGGTCACCTTCATCAATCATGTATTCCCACTATTAAAAGAAATTATCCCCGGCCAGCAGTACCACCTATCTGACTATAGCATGAATTATTAATACATTGATTCTGGAAAGGCACAAGTCTGGTGAAAAATGTGCATTAAAAACCACAAAAACACAGAACATCTGACCTGAGAATGAAGAGGCACATCTGCCCTTTAGAAAAGGCTCATTTTCTTTTGTCATTTATCAAAAAACAATGTCAACGACCTCCTGGAAATAGGCTCCGGCTTCGACTGTTCCTTCACTTACATGAGCTCTGATTCTCAGTGCGAATCTACTGAAATCAACGCATTCACTGACACAGTGTAACTTACTCTCAGGCCCTGCTGTATAAATGCAGCCTATGATGCACAATCTCCAGCGTGTCGATGTGTAATAGTGAGTTAATTAAATTCACAAGCAAACAAACCTGCGACCACATTCAATAGTCTGTTCACACTTCAGCTGCCGAGGGGATTCCGCCGAGACGATAGACAACCGAGGATCAAATTCAACTTCATCAAGATCAAATTGAAATGCATTAAACTGCAATCTGGAAGACTAATTGAACTATTAAAAAATAAATAGGTCTGGAAGAACACACATTTATTTGTCGCCAGGGGCCCGACGCCTGCAGTGTGATTTACTCACGGCTGTGCGATCAGAGTTTTTCTTCTTGTTGTTAAACTTTAATGTTTAAAAAACTGATACGAGCTGCAAAGGTTTGCTGGAAGCTGCTTTTGGGCATGGCTTGACAACTGAGTTTAAGATACAAACCTATTCAAATCTCATCCTACAAAAGGCCTTTCTGATTCACTGCTCTATATCAATCCTTTTCTGAATTTACTGACTGCTTTTAGCAGCAGTTAGACAGCAGAAAATGCATTGCTTCGCTTCAGAAGGCCTTTATTAAACCCCTGGAGTTGTGCGGATTACTTTTATGATGGATGGATGCTGTTTTGGGCTTCACAAAAACAAGGTACCATTCAATCCCATTATAGAGCTTGGAATAGCAGGGATATTTTTAATATAACTCAGATTGGCTGAAAGAAGAAAGTCATATACACCTAGGGTGACTTGAGGGTGAGTAAATTATGAGATAACTTTCATTTTGGGGTGAACTAACCCTTTAAAACATCAGTTATCAATATCAGTCTCAGATTTCCAAATCATTGCACCACCAATATTACCAATTATTTACTCTACCGAACCAAAACACACACACACACACACACACACACACACACACACACACACACACACACACACACACACACACACAGATTTGTAAACTACATGAACATCTGCACATGGCTCCAGATGGGGGAAGCACTAACTGCACTGAGGGAAACACCATCAGTTTTTCCTCTCTCTCGCTTGCATCTCTTCAGATGACGCCCAGGAGAGACTCTCAGCATGGAAGTCTCCATTCAAGAGCTCAAAGAACACACTAATTATCCGCCCTCTTATTTTGCCTCTTCAAAGGATGCGTATCTTCCCGTGGAATATCATTCGCGCTGTATGGTTAGATAAGCAATAATGTCAAATGCTCATTCAGAATAAAATCTTTGAAAATGTCAACCATGTCCATGGAGAAATGCGCCTGACATCAGCCATCTCCTCCTGGAGACAGAGTGAGTGGATTGGAATATTCCAGACTAATTGAGTCTTCACTAAGCTCCGCCCACCCCAACCCACCCAGTCAATCATAAAGAAATTGAATACTTCCCTACTATATAGTATTCGAAAAACAGTAGGCGAAAAGTACCCGGATGACCTAATGATAATCAGGTGAGATTTAACTTTTTTTGGTTTTCCAAAGTTACTAGCCACTCAGCATTCTCACTGGCCACAATTTTGACATCGATAACAAGGGGAAAAGCTGCCATATAGATATTGTTAATATTAACTCATAATTTGACAGGAAGTTTATTAGGCTGCTGTCACTTTAAGACCTCATGCACGGATCCATTATACTGTTACACATGCGTTTTCTGTTTACGTTGACTTAAAACAGAACTGACTGTGTTTATGTGAATACTCGTCAAGACTGGCATTTTGACATTATTTTGTGTGTATTTGACTATTTAAGTGCAATAAGCATCAAAAAAGAACTACATTTAGTGCTCAGAGGTGGCTTTATGTGCGCACACTTTCGGTGAATGTGTTCAATTATGCACAGTAATACACACAATCAAACGCAAAAAATTCAAGCCCTGTAACAGCAACAATATTCATCCGGAGGAAATGAAACAAGTGAGTGAGTGGAGGCGGGTTTGTGTGTCACTCGCTGTGAGAGAGATGAGAGAGAGAGAGAAAGAGACGCTGGTATCGTGTGTCTATTCTGTAGGAAATGAGTATTGGGAGCGTTTCGGATGTTTCAGTATCGATATGTATTGAATTTTTTTTATTTTTGACAACACTACATTGCACTTTTCAGATGCGTTTTTAAAAGACTACAATTGAAAATGTTTATATTATATATAAAATTCAACCCACCAAAGTGGCTAATAGGAGTGACTGCGTTACACGCCACTGTTGAAATACACACGCATTTGGCGGCTTGAAAGGTGTTAATCTCAAGCCCTGTATATAAACACTATATTGCCAAAAGTTTTGGGACGCCTGCCTTTACATGCACATGACCTTTAATGACATCCCATTCTTAATCCGTAGGGTTTAATATGGAGTTGGCCCACCCTTTGCAGCTATAACAGCTTCAGCTCTTCTGGGAAGGCTTTCCACAAGGTTTAGGAGTGTGTTTATGGGAATTTTTGACCATTCTTCTAGAAGCACATTTGTGAGGTCAGGCACTGATGTTGGACGAGAAGGCCTGGCTCGCAGTCTCCGCTCTAATTCATCCCAAAGGTGTTCTATCGGGTTGAGGTCAGGACTCTGTGCAGGCCAGTCAAGTTCCTCCACACCAAACTCGCTCATCCATGTCTTTATGGACCGACGCTTTGTGCACTGGAGCGCAGTCCTGCTGGGACAGGAAGGGGCCATCCCCAAACTGTTCCCACAAAGTTGGGAGCATGAAATTGTCCAAAATGTCACTCCAGAGAACACTTCTCCACTGCTCTAGAGTCCAGTGGCGGCTATTCAAATCTCATTCTACAAAAGTCCTTTCATTCACTGCTCTATATCAATCCTTTGCTGAATTTACTGACTGCTTTTACACAAGTAGCGGCAGTCAGACAGCAGAAAAGTGTTAAAACAACAGTTATTAATCTCAGGCTCAGATTTCCTAATCATTGCACCATCAATAGTACCAATTATTTACTTTACCGAACCGAAACGAACACCCCAGAGGCATGAGAAATCTGAACCTTTACACCTGTAAAACTACAGAATGTATAAAAATAAAAGCTAAAGCTATATTAACAACATACTATGATGGTATATAAGTAATAATAAAATACACCAACATTGTATCATATTTTTGGATAATTTCTGTAAAAATGTATTTAAAACTATTCAAATTGTGTGCTACTCATGACTTAATTTAAATTTCAATCAAATTGAATGTGAACTTGAGATGCAGAAATTAAATGAAATTTTAAATGCCACCTATATAAATATGGGTTTAGTTTATTTAATAATTTTTAATTAACTTTTGTGTTCCAGAGCGGAAGAACATGGCATTTCCCAGAATGCATCACCTGTGTTGAATTTTTCTGTCATTCAAATTCCAATTCAAATAACCATGATTTGAAAAGAAGACAATTCTTCAACTGTGGTTTCAGCACAACCCTGACTGAAGACTCAGCCAGCGGTGGTGAAGAGCTCGGAGGTGGTTTGTTTCCTTTGAATCCAACAGGGCTTCCATAACAACAAGCCTCCACTGTAGAAGAGAAGAAAGAGGAGGAAGCAGAAGTACAGAATGATGCAGACAATGACAGCGGCCCATCCACTGCCTGCAGGACTTCATTAATGCTTTTCCATTTGTTCTGTTGTCCCGGATTTGAACCGGAGAGGAAGAGGACACTCATGTCTGCTTTGCTCACCGCACACACACCATCTCAACAAATCAAAGGGATCTGAGGAGAGATGCGAAGATATGCCGCAGAACAGAGAGCTTTGCTCACAGTGGATGCTGACCACTTCAACAAAAAGAAAAACTCATTCCAAAAACGTTCAGCTGAAATGGGCGACATGGATTTACAGGCAGGTTTATGCTGGTTATGGTAGTCTGATTTATATTCTGTACACACACAAACAGGCTGTCTGATTGACATTAAAGGGGGGGTGTCACACACAGTTTATGTCAATCTCATGTCAATCTTGAGTACCTATAGAGTAGTATTGCATCCTTCATATCTCCGAAAAGTCTTTAGTTTGATCATATTTATAAAAGAAAGATACGCCGTACCGAGTCTTTACCGAGTATCGTGTGGGTGGCGCTAAAGAGCCACGAGCGCGTACAGCTATTGTGTTGAGAGCATCTGAAAGCTGTGACATACTCAGAAAACGTGGGAAAAAAAACTTTGTCCTAAATGAATGATGGCTATCAATCAAATTCAGCCATTAATATATGATCCAGAATCAGATCCAGAGGCTGAAATTGAAGAGGAGCAGCAGCAACAAACGACTACAGCAGGACGTCTCTATGTGGTAACGTTATGTACTGTAACTGAATATATATTTGCTAGCGGCTTGTGTAAATTACTAATTTCTACTTTCATGTCGCCGTAATTTTTTTTATTTGCCCGTTTTAAAAGGTGTACATGTGGGAAGTGCACATCACATGCTCCATTGATAAATTAACTATACGTGATCATGTTGTTTATTTAATGTGCACTTACGCGTCAATTGCCAACACACACACACAGACATTTGAAGCAGTTTTACTCACCGCCTGCGGTTACAACGCATGACAGTGAACCTTTATCGCTGGGACCGCTCCATCTTTCAGCATTGGGCCTTGTTTATAAAACAATCATCGCCAAAATGCAGGGAACAAAGTGAACAGGGTTGTCTAAACAGACTTCTTTGGTGACATTATTGATTTCGTGAAGTCCTGTGACCTGAACGACTTCCCTAAAGCTGAGCAAAGTGTTTTGATGGCCGTACTGCTTTCACTCTCTCACTCTGGTCGAAGTGTGCGCGCACACCCTTCCGGGAGAAGTGCCCGTATGGCCCATACAAGGAAATTCCGCCCTTGTTGACGTCATGCAGACCCATACTCGAAAAAAACTTTCCAAAACTTGTGAGAAGACTGGAGTACAATTTTTTGACACAGAAATACTCTATCAAATTTTTTTTTTTTTTTACTTTGTCCATGTTTAGCATGGGAAGCCAAGTCTTTAACAGTGTAAAAAGCTCAGTATGCAGTAATCTCATTTTGATAATATTTTTTAATGCAATTTTTTTGGGAGATTTTTGGTTTTATTTACCTTAAAATTTTATCAATAAATAAATAAATAATAATTTAAGCACATTCTTTCAATTTCAAAGTCAAAGTCAAAGTCAGCTTTATTGTCAATTCTGCCATACGTACAGTACATACATACAGAGAATTGAAATTCTATGACTCTCAGACCCTAGGTGCCTGACAACAACAAAACAATAACAATAACAACAAAAGTTTAACAGTAACAACAACAGAGGAAAGATTAAAAAAAGATGGATAAAGTGAATTATAGAGGTAAAGTGGCGATGGCAAATAGTGCAAACAATGGTAACAATAGTGCAATTTCAGACTTAAGTCGGTGCAGGTATAAAATAAAATTATAAGAGTGTGTGCAAAAAAAAGAGTCTGTAAGAGTCTGTGTGCAAAAAGAGTCTGTGTGCAAAAAAAAAAAAAAAAAAAAAAAAAAAGTGTCTAAGTAACTTAAACTGTCTGTAACTTAAATTCAAAATAACATTTCATGCATAACCTGTAAATTCAGCTCAATATATCTCACATTGGGTGTCTCTGTCTCCGTTACATGACCTCTCATTCATTTTAATGGGAATTCCTAGGTGTGTGTGTGTACGTGTGTGTGTGTGTGTGTGTGTGTGTGTTCTGTATTGGGAATGTTCTATGCCTTCATTTGTGTGTGTTTGTTCCTATGGGGGTCAAATTGACCTGCGAGGGAAGAGTTGTCATTTTTTTTCAACCACATAAACTCGAATCCAATAAATTTTTTTGTGTGTACATTCCAAGTTCAAATCTGACAGAATTCCTTAGGTCTTAGGCTATGCTGATGAACACTCGATTTTTAATTAATATATATATATATTTCTTGTCAAAATGACCTGAGGGAAGAATGAGGGTTAAAGAGACTTGCTTTGTTCTGAAATGTTTACAAAGTTGTGCAAAATTTTGAGCTTAAAGGTGCAGTGTGTAAATTTTAGCAGCATCTAGTGGGTGAGGTTGTGAACTGCAATCACCCACCATTCACCCCTCCCTTTCGAAGGACATAGAGAAGCTACGGGGGTCGACACAGGACAAAAATGTTGTCACTGGACACAGCAGAGAGTGACTAGCGCTCTGTAGAGAAGTTTGTCAGTTTAGGGCTACTGTAGAAACATGGCGGCACAAAGCGGCAAAATGACCCACGGTGTGTGTAGATAGAAATGGCTCATTCTAAGGTAATAAAAACATAACGGTTCATTATGTAAGGTCTTTATACATCACTGAAAACATGCATTTCTGTCAATAGATCCTCATAAATACTACACACTGCACCTTTAAGAATTGTCTCTCTTTTAATTCATAAGTTGGAATTTAAATTGAATTATAATTTATACAATTACATTGTAATGTGTGTTCAAAAGTTTGGGTCAATAAGATTTGAAGCATGCTTTAAATTTATTAAAAGAGTTTTCATAAAAATATGAAGCAGCACAACTGTATTCAACATTGATAATAGTCAAATGTTTCTTGAGCAGCAAAACAGCATATTAGAATGACACTGAAGACTGGAGTAATGATGCTGAAAATTCAGCTTTGATCACAGCAATATATTACATTTTAAATATTGTAACTGATTCAAGCTGATAGAAGAGCAACTTTGACTGAAATAACCACTCGTTACAACCGAGGTATGCAGCAAAGCATTTGTGAAGCCACAACACGCACAACCACGCGGCCTACCTGAGCATTGTTTCTGACCATGTCCATCCCTTTATGACCACCATGTACCCATTCTCTGATGGCTACTTCCAGCAGGATAATGCACCATGTCACAAAGCTCAAATCATTTCAAATTGGTTTCTTGAACATGACAATGAGTTCACTGTACTAAAATGGCCCCCACAGTCACCAGATCTCAACCCAATAGAGCATCTTTGGGATGTGGTGGAACGGGAGCTTCGTGCCCTGGATGTGCATCCCACAAATCTCCATCAACTGCAAGATGCTATCCTATCAATATGGACCAACATTTCTAAAGAATGCTTTCAGCACCTTGTTGAATCAATGCCACGTAGAATTAAGGCAGTTCTGAAGGGCGAAAGGGGGTCAAACACAGTATTAGTATGGTGTTTCTAATAATCCTTTAGGTGAGTGTACTGTATATACATATTTATGTCCATAAGGCCTACAAACCTTCAAATTTGAAGGCTTTTTAAAGGCTGTTTAAAACTTTCAAACAATGCTTTGCAAATCTAACATTCTGTTTTTGTTAAAAATTACAATTGTATACATTTCTTTGACTTCCTATTTATTTTCATTCTACTTCATTACATTCATATACAAAATGCAGTTCTGCATCCTGTTTGTTTCCTCAAATCAAATTCAGTGCAAATCTGAATGGTGCCGAAACCATCACACAGTTGTAGATCATCACAAGAACTAATAAAGCCCTGTTACACCAAGAACAATAACTATAACGATAACTATTTTAGAAACTAGACCAGCAGGCAATAGCATTCTGTTTTTTATAAGCACACACACTTTCCTTTACAATATCTGAGACTTGCTTTATGTTCTTTAATCTAATGCAGTGACATTCAAACATCTATAAGTGTTCATGTAGTTTTTGAGAGCTCAATTAGATTAGCTGCCTCACTCGTAACACTCTCAGGTGCAGAGCAAAGTGTTGAGTCACCTCGAAAAAAGTGCCAGTCACATTAATGAGCCCGAAGATGCAGACACAGAGCCTATTGCTCCAAACTTTAATCAACTCTGTCATCGGCCACCGTCAGAGTCGCCAACAAGCGAGCGAACGTGCTTCTGTACGTCTGAGAATCTGATGAGTGAATAGGGCAATCAAATCAGAGACGGTAATAAGAAAATGCTTTTTCGAGAGTAGAAATTCCCTTCAATTACCCTTTATGTTCAGATTGTGATTGGCTGATTTGAGGCAGCGGCAGTGAATCACATCACTAGCACAGAATGGAACTAATCAGATTACTCCGATCCCGCAGTATCAACACGGCCATTAGGATTCTGCTCTGTTTGCGGTCGCCTCGATCCAAAAAAAAAACGGAGAGTCATTCCCCTGAATAAATTCATTCTCCCGACCTCAAGATAAACGCTCTTGACACCATCCTGGCCTGCTTGGCCTCATGCTAAAGCTTGGATTAACTCACAATTGCTCATTCCAGCCCACAAGAGTGCGAAATACGTGGAGTCATTCTGCTCACGGACACGGCTATTTGAAAGACAAATCTCACCGTCGTTCTACAAGATCCGTCCTGCATCACATTTGACTAGCTGGATCTGTAAAGCAATTCGTTCTGACCTGATCGCAACGCTAAATTTTGCCCACCGTTTAACCATCTGTCTTCCTGTCGCCTCCCAGTGTCTGATATTCCCATCTCACAGATAGATAGATAGATAGATAGATAGATAGATAGATAGATAGATAGATAGATAGATAGATAGATAGATAGATAGATAGATAGATAGATAGATAGATAGATAGATAGACAGATAGACAGATAGACAGACAGACAGACAGACAGACAGACAGACAGACAGACAGACAGATATTCCCATTGAACAGATGCATCAAATGTCGGACTACCCCAGCACACTTAGACTGCAGACTGAGTTATACACATATCCATATTTATGAGCTACAAACGTCTCAGGATGGCAGAAATGTAACGAGACACTTAAGTGTCTGATTGGTAGCGTGGCGCGGGTCGGTCGAGGAGCGAATTAAGAAACGGAAAAACTGCCGAGGTGTGGATTTTTCTTCTCTCATCTCCTGCCTGAGTGATAGGTGAAGTGCTACAATGAACTTCACTCACTTCAAAACAAAGTTATTTGTTAAAGTTACTTGAAATATTTTAATCATAATTTAATAATTAGTTCATTTTTTTTTTCTCTCCAAAAAGACAGATAAATACATGATTCACGAGTTCACACTTACATATAATTTATAGAGTAAATTTAAATGCGTATTTGGCGTGCTGTTGGGGGGAGGGCTTCGAGCTCAGAATTTGTACGAACTTTATTTAAAATAATTATTTAATATATTTTCCTCCATAAAGATAGATAAATACATGAATGAATTTGCACAATATTCTGTCAAAAAAAAAAAAAAAAAAAAAAATATATCATAATATATATATATATATATATATATATATATATATATATATATATATATATATATATATATATATATATATATATATATATATATATATATATATATATATATATATATATATATTTTATATATATATTTTATATATAATTTTTTTATAATTTTGTATTTTATATTTCATTTCATTAATCATTTAATTATACAACTGTGTGGTAATATCCATTTTCTTAAAAAAAAAAGTTTTTGGATTTTTGATTTTTATTTCATGTAGATTTGTATATTCAACCCAAATAGTTTTTATTTTATTTTTATCAAATTATTCATACATTCAACCAAAATGTTTTATTTTTAATTCAATTTAATTAATTAATTTAAATGTTATATTTTTATTGACTCAATTTTTTTAATTTTTATTTATCTATTGATACATCTGTCATTAAACTTTGAACTTACACTAGGAGGCGCTAGCACTTGTACTTTGGTCAAGTGGGCACAGTGCCCATCATCTCAGACTGGCCACCTAATGCTCTAATACTCAGTGCTAATCTCACATGTCGGGCGATTGATTGGTCTGGCTGATATATCGGTCAGTCTCTAAACTTTCGAGTTGTTGACTATAAGTCTTTTCCTCACTGATGCAGATGCATCGGTTGCCATCTTCTGCTTAGATTAGAAAATCTCTTCCTAGTCACAGAGCGGGGCGGTCACGTGCTGAAGTGGTCTGCTCTCCATCAGTGAGCAAATGGCCAGCTAAAGAGAGAAGACTCGGCAGGAGATTGATTGAAAGCGTGCGGGGAGTGACGGATGAAGCTGGCTTTCTCTATGACAAAGTGTGCAGAATAAATCTAGACTGTGTGTCTTCACGACAGACATCACCCTCCCTCGCCACCAAACACCTCAGACACTGCTGCTTTACCACCACTGGACTCATGATGTGATGGAGAAAGAGAGACATTATTGCCCATCCTGCAGGACTTTCATCACAATCCTGCCACAGTCATCCAATTACGACACTCTCTCTACATGTGTGTGTGTAGTGGGTGTGGGTAAATTATAGAAAGGGACATGAAATAAATTTTTTCCTCCATGGTCCATAAAATGAAAGTTAAAATGATTAAATATATGTTATGTATTGCATTTTATGAGCTGTGGTAGAAGAACTGTATGTGTTGTGTGTATGAACATGTTTGTGTGTAATTAATATACACTTGGAAAGACCAATCAGAATGCATCATTCATATGCACCACTGGGCTTCTCACCAGCACGACATTCAAAATACCACTGGTGCCTTTAATGAACTGCCAAAAAACCTTCAGGAAAAATCAGAGCAGTTTGCCGCCGTGCATCAGAATGCAATAAGACCGTTTTGCTTGAGCAATGACAGCAGCTCAAATAATGTGATTTTAACAAGCCATTTTACACTGTCAAAAATCTCAGTATTAAGAGTTATGAAATTCAAACTTCTAGATGTCAAAGTAAAAAACTGCAAGTGCTCTGACCCAAGCAGCGCTTGGATACTTCACATCCAATGTGAATGAATGCCCCATTTCTATTTTAGATTTATTTTACCTACCCATCGGCAATACAATTATTTAATGTACAAATATTAATTAATTGATTTCAACAAATTTTAGGGTGGCCTTTTTGACATTTGCAAGTAAGCACCATTTAGCAACCATCCAGCACACTTAACCACATAGCAATGCCCAAGCAACACTCTATGAACCATTCAAAATATCTAAGCAACCACTTAGTAACAACCTAGCAACTACCCACAACATTTTAGTATCCTAGCAACACCCTAGTGTAACCCCTCCTGTTCGAACTGCCCAGCTCTAAGCAGGACTCGAACTCGGGTCCGCCGGCATGAGAGTCAGATGCTCTAACAAGGAGGCTAAAAGCTGCAACCTGTAGCGTCAGTCACTGGAGCGTCTGTTGAGATCAGAGGAGTGAGGTTTACTCGCACAGCAACTACTGGCTGGCCTCCATTACACTCACCCCCCCCAAACCTCACTCCCATCCGGGTCACGGCACCAATGTAACCCCTCCTGTTCGATCCGCCCACTCCAAGCGGGACTCGAACTCGGGTTTGCTGGCATGAGAGTCGGACGCTCTAACAAGGAGGCTAAAGGCTGCAACCTCTAGCGCCAGTCGCTAGAGCGTTTCTTGAGATCAGAGGAGTGAGGTTTACTCGCACAGCAACTACTAGCTTGCCTCCGTTACACTAGCAACATTCAGAACATCTAAGTAATCACTTAGCAACAGCATAGCAACTACAATGATATCCTCCTATCTTAACAACACCATCGGAACCATTCAGAACACATAAGCAACAACGTAGCAACAGCCTAGCAACTACCAAACACATCCTAGTATCATAAGAACACCCTAGCAACTATTCAGAACACCAAAACAACAGAAAGCATACAAAAAGAATACAAAGCAACAGCATAGCAACTACCACAATATCCTCATATCTTATCAACACATAAGCAACCACTTCCCACGACATCCTCATAGTCTAGCAGTACCCTAGCAACTATTCAGAACATCAAAACAACAGCATAGCAACTACCCACAACACCCTCACATTCTAGCAGTACCCTAGCAACAATTCAAAACACCTAAGCAAACTATTCACAACAACCTAGCAACTATCCACCACATCATAGTATCCTAACAACACCCTAACAACCATTCAGAACAAGGCAACAGTATAGCAAATACTACAATATCCTCATATCTAAACAACACCCTATCAACCATTCAAAACATCTAAGCAACCAGTTAGCAACAGCCTAGTAACTACCCACCACATTCAAATATCTTAGGAACACCCTAGCAACCATTCAGGACATCAAAACAACAGCATTGCAACTACCCAAAACATCTGCATATGCTAGCAACACCCTAGCAACCTTTCACAACACATAAATAACCACTTAGTTATGACTTAGCAACTAACCCAAAACATTCTAGTTTCCTAGCAACACCCTTGCAAGCAACCATTCAGAACATCAAAGCAACAGCATTGAAACTAACCACAACAACCTTGTATCCTAGCAACACCCTAGCAACCAATATTTTCCCCTCAGAACTGTCCATCAGTGAGTAATCTCTCCCTCTGTATTAGATAGATGTCTATCATCAGTGGATGATTCTTTAAAGAAGTCTCACCCTCCTCATCTTTCTTTCAATCCACGGCACATAGAGAGGGCCAGTCCAGTCAAGATGAAACCACAACGGATGCCTTTCATCCACTCAAGAATGTTTGATTTGGACAAAAACTCTCTCAATTCCCTGGACTAGACGTTGGTTAAAAGAAACAATTGATTCCAGCTTTGGATCAATAGAAGGCTTTTACATGAGTGCTTTAGACGGGCTAAGCTTTAGCTGCTAACCCACAGAGGAATGCTAGTGATTCCCACCCAACACTCTTTTGCTCACCGAGTTCAGGTCCAGGTTGTTTTGGACCCATTCCTTTGCTTCTTTATACTCCTCCATCAGACCCATGATGTACAGCGTGTCCAGAGAATCCACGATAGAAGCCCCTCTAAGTCCACCTGCAAACACAAACACACCAGACATGAAATTATTGTCACACAACTTTAAATGATGACTCTGACTTTTAAACATTAAATATTTAATTTAGGTTTTTATTCACATTTTAAAAATTGATTAACAAATATAAACAGAAGCTCAACCGATCCTGCTTGATTTGTGATATCAAACCTCATTGATTCTTGCTGAAGCTCAAACGTGCTGCGTAACACGAGAATGAACCTCATTGGTTCTTGCTGAAGCTCAAACGTGCTGCGTAACACAAGAATGAACCTCACTGGTTCTCGCGGAAGCTCAAACGTGCTGCGTAACACGAGAATGAACCTCATTGGTTCTCGCTGAAGTTCAAACGTGCTGCATAACACAAGAATGAACCTCATTGGTTCTTGAGGAAGCTCAAACGTGCTGCGTAACACAAGAATGAACCTCATTGGTTCTCGCTGAAGCTCAAACGTGCTGCGTAACACAAGAATGAACCTCATTGGTTCTTGAGGAAGCACAAACGTGCTGCGTAACATGAGAATGAACCTCATTGGTTCTTGAGGAAGCTCAAACGTCCTGCGTAACACAAGAATGAACCTCATTGGGTGCTGCGTAACACAAGAATGAACCTCATTGGTTCTTGAAGAGGCTCAAACATGATGCATAACAAGAGAATAAACCTCATTGGTTCTTGAGGAAGCTCAAACGTGCTGCGTAACTCCAGAACGAACCTGAATGTTTATAAGTGAATAAAAGAGTAAAATAAATCTGTTCATCATAAAGTCTCCAGAAAATTTGGACTAAACCGCTCGGTTCATATGGATTAGTTTTACGATCTCTTGAAGTGTCAAAATGGTACAGCGTAGCTGTCAATGGAGGGACAGAAATCTCTCAGATTTCATCAAAAAGATTGTCATTTGTGTTTTGAAGATTAACGGAAGTCATTTTTGGGTGAACTATCCCTTTAAACTGATCCTTTATTGTAGCAAAGCAAACTAAAGGCAGCAGAATAATATCTGAAGTGAATGTGCAAAACGGCACAACTTCAGGTCCCTTATTCCCTCCTCTCACCCGGAGATCCCCACAACACCAGAGCTTTAGCTGCGTTTAATTTGAAGTTATTAAATTCTCTTCACATCCTTAATGAAAAATATTTGGAGGCTTTCATTTAATTCACTCGACCTTAAATGAGATTTCTCTGGCTTCAGCCCCTTTAATGTAGAAAATATACAAACTGTCATGCACAAAACAAGGTCTTTATTGCTTCAGGAAAGTGCAGGGAGGCAGTGGCTCCATCGGAGCAAATGAAAAGCACATTATATGTAGATAGGTGACGTTGACAAACAATTAAATATTTCATCCCTCCAATGGGAACGAATGAGGCAATAAAAAAACAGTCTTGCAGGATGGTTTCAACCTCGCAATGTGCGCAGTGTGTCGACTTCCAAAACTCTGATGCAAAAATCCCTGCTGCTACACATTTAATGAGCATTTCAATTAGGAGCTTAAGAACTGTGAAAAAGAAATGAAAAACCAACACCCACAGGCCACAGCCTTTCTCATGACCTCCCTAGAAATACTGCAGCTGGAGAAGGATTTCGACAAACTCGGGTGCAAATGAGACGTAGCGTAAATCGAAGCCCTGGGCGTCGTGTGCCAGTTCCATAATGTGATGCAACTATGAGCAATGCTGCCTATTACAAGGTGCTATCAAGCAATGCTGCACAAAAACACCAGCACAACCAGCGTGTGCACAAACGTGTGGGAATAACTGCAAAGGGTCCGAGAGAACGAACAAATAACAGATGGTGTGCTCTTGCTAGTGAAAATAACTTCAGTCCCCTGCAGGTAAGCACTGGTAAAGGAGCCGCTGCCAGTGTGTTTAGCCGTTACGTCAGTTTAGATGCACATGAAAGGCATCTCTGCCAGCACAAATAATGAAGGAAGCGCTGTGCGATAAGCACGGAGAGCACATAAACCTCGCAGCCTGATCGTATCATGATCTGCTACTGCACAGATCAGAAACCAGAGCCGGGTGTTGGGTTTTGTGTGGCTCGTGGTGTGAAAATTCCCATCAAATTCACAAAAACACTCGCATTCTATGAAATACAGCAACGTATTTAGTCGATTAGAGAGTTAAAAAAAAGGAAAAAGTTCAGATGATGTGTGCTGTCAGAAGTTTTCTTTAGAATATCTTTTGAGTCTTTCTGATCTTAAACCAGATCATCATTATTTCAATTCCATTCAAACCATGTGTTATGCTTTACTTCTTAATAAAGTTACCTACACCCCAACTGCTGACTAAATCCAAAGCTCTCCAAAGACAATTTTCCTTGCAGTTGGCAGTTCTGCAAGCGTTCATTCTGGATCCTGCACATAAATGTTTGTTTAGTGCAACATATTCAATGTAAACAAGCAACAATTGGGGAGAAATAAATCTCTTTATTAATTAAAAACAGATTTTGTTTAAATAAAAGCGGTAATGTGGAAAAATGACAAAATAATATGAAAAAAATGTACAGGGCTTAATATATATATATATTAATAAATAAATATATATATATATATTTTTTATTTTATTTTTACCCTTAGTACATTTTTTGTGTGCTCTTTTGTATATTTACTATATTTTTAGTATACTAAAATATACTATTTAGTATATTTTTAAATATTTTAAATATGAAGGAAGAACAAAAACTTATTTGACAAAATTATTTGGCAAAAAAACAACAGCTACAGGTTTTTCTATGCAAAAAAAAAAATGCATAGCAAAACAAAAACCTCAGGAAAAAGGATATATTGATTACAACATAATCAGTTATTAATATTTCACTGGTCCCCTGTTTTTGCATGTGTTCTCTGTATGTAACAGGGTTAGGGTCAAAAATTGTGTCGGCACAATTTGGTATGTTTCATTGCATTATCACCACAAATAAAACAATTGACTTAAAGCACATCTACGCAATATGCTTATAAAACGCTTATTAGATGTTGAATAATATTTGGATAAAGGGTGATGTCAATTTTCCTTGGCCGGACATCACTTTTGGCCACTACTGTATGTATACATACCACGGCCGCATTTATTATTTATATTTTTATATAGTTTTCATGATTCTTTGATGAACAGATATAAATGTGTTACAGTATGTCTTTACTGTCACTTTTAATTAATGTAATGGATCCTTGCTGAAAACAAAGTATTAACTTTTAAATACACACTCACCTAAAGGATTATTAGGAACACCATACTAATACTGTGTTTGACCCCCTTTCGCCTTCAGAACTGCCTTAATTCTACGTGGCATTGATTCAACAAGGTGCTGAAAGCATTCTTTAGAAATGTTGGCCCATATTGATAGGATAGCATCTTGCAGTTGATGGAGATGTGTGGGATGCACATCCAGGGCACGAAGCTCCCGTTCCACCACATCCCAAAGATGCTCTATTGGGTTGAGATCTGGTGACTGTGGGGGCCATTTTAGTACAGTGAACTCATTGTCATGTTCAAGAAACCAATTTGAAATGATTTGAGCTTTGTGACATGGTGCATTATCCTGCTGGAATTAGCCATCAGAGAATGGGTACATGGTGGTCATAAAGGGATGGACATGGTCAGAAACAATGCTCAGGTAGGCCGTGGCATTTAAACGATGCCCAATAGGCACTAAGGGGCCTAAAGTGTGCCAAGAAAACATCCCCCACACCATTACACCACCACCACCAGCCTGCACAGTGGTAACAAGGCATGATGGATCCATGTTCTCATTCTGTTTACGCCAAATTCTGACTCTACCATCTGAATGTCTCAACAGAAATCGAGACTCAGACCAGGCAACTGTCCAATTTTGGTGAGCTTGTGCAAATTGTACCCTCTTTTTCCTATTTGTAGTGGAGATGAGTGGTACCCGGTGGGGTCTGTTGTAGCCCATCCGCCTCAAGGTTGTGTGTGTTGTGGCTTCACAAATGCTTTGCTGCATATCTCGGTTGTGATGAGTGGTTATTTCAGTCAAAGTTGCTCTTCTATCAGCTTGAATCAGTCGGCCCATTCTCCTCTGATCTCTAGCATCAACAAGGCATTTTCGCCCACAGGACTGCCGCATACTGGATGTTTTTCCCTTTTCACACCATTCTTTGTAAACCCTAGAAATGGTTGTGCGTGAAAATCCCAGTAACTGAGCAGATTGTGAAATACTCAGACCGGCCCTGGCACCAACAACCATGCCACGCTCAAAATTGCTTAAATCACCTTTCTTTCCCATTCTGACATTCAGTTTGGAGTTCAGGATATTGTCTTGACCAGGACCACATCCCTAAATGCACTGAAGCAACTGCCATGTGATTGGTTGATTAGATAATTGCATTAATGAGAAATTGAACCGGTGTTCCTAATAATCCTTTAGGTGAGTGTATATATATATATATATATATATATATATATATATATATATATATATATATATATATATATATATATATATATATATATATATATATATATATATATATATATATATATACATAAAACTGTAGTTTTAATCTTTCACTTGCGTAATATGGGACAGACCTAGTTTTGTCATGATGTTTCACTTGCTTTAGGTATAGATTAGATAAGTAAGATGTTGTGATCTGTTCATTTATTACGGCACGTCTCGGCACGTCAGGGCCCTGTTTGACCATCTCTACCGCCTGCAGGATGATCTTATCTGCTGCGCTCGATGCAACATCAGTCTTCTTTATCAGTTCTAATCACGTCAGACGTCCTGAGAGCCATTCATCTTTCTTCATTTCCCTTCGCTCATCGTTCCTTTCCAATCAAGCTTCTCGCCCATCGGAGACCGTGGTCCGGGTTTATCTTTGACCCCAGCTTAATCCTCATACGGTCCAGCTAATGAGGTCACTGGCAAAGGACGTCAAAGGGGTTAAAAGCCAAGAGAGACACGGCAATCTCAGATCCCTAAGTGATTGCGGATCCGAGGCGTGTCCCATTTCCTGCTTCTCTTATTAGTAACAATGTGGCATATGGCCGACTGCTATCAGCCTCCTCTAGAGATTCTGCCACGGGCCGGAGACGCTCGCTCGCATTTGTCACTTTCAGACCCAGTCGGGGTTTAATCTGAGGCAAAGACGGCGAGTGATAGAGCGAGAAAGATAGCAGGACCACTGACTGTCACAACCTATCAGCTGTTCTATCTCGACGCCATCTCTACATCTCTATCTCAACGTGAGACATCAGTTTGGTCCAACAAAGTCATTCCTAACCCTTCCGTCGAAGCACATTGTGTCGTTTGGTTTTTAATCATGTTTGGCTTTGATTTTTAAGTTCTTTCATTCTGTTTATGTTATCCAGGTGTATATCGTCTATCTCTATTATTGTTTACTAAAACTAAAATTGTTCTTAATCAGATTAAATATAAATTAAATTAAAAAGTTGAAAATTTTGAAAAAAAAAAATAGTGTCTTGGCAAATAACAAATAAAAGTACAAAAATTACTAAAACTAAAAAAATAAATTCAATAGAAATAGAAATAAAAACTAATTCTAATAAAAATGACAAATATTACTAAAATTAAAATAAAATTCCAAAATATACAAATAAATATTAATAAATACTATAATAGTATATAAATAATACTAAACTAACACTGGTCTAGTCTGTATTTATAGTCTGGTGGTACAGTTAACATATTATATACACAGTTTTATGATATATTAAAACTGATATATGACATATTATGATAAATTACCCCCAAAAAAAAAAATAAATAAAAATAAAAATAAAATAAAATGATTAAGAATAAATAAAGAAGAATAAATGAATAAAAACGAGAAAAAAAAAAAAAGCTCTGTTTAAGGGGTTGTACTTATCGCCCATTATAAATTAGAGTTGTCAAGCAATTAAAATGTTTAATTAATTACACAATGTAACAGCTAATTAATCTAATTAATCACAAATTAATCAAATTCATTGTCATCAAATTTGGCTGATACTCTCAAAACATCATTTAAAGTCATTATTGTGTTTAGTTTAGAAAGAAATATTTTATTTGATTCAACACTGAATTTATTCAACATAGAATCTTATTGTTTTCATTTTTGGGTAAGCTATACCTTTAATGTTACACACACACACACACACACACACACACACACACACACACACACACACACACACACACACATTTTCTTTTTTATTTATAAAAATGATACTATAAGAAACTAAAACTGCCAGTAGGTGGCAGTAAATGTCTAATTGAGTGAGTCATTGAATCATTGGTTCAGCTGATTGATTCGCTCAAAACGCGGATTCATTCAGAAACGAAACACTGCTGTGTGTTTCTCAGAGACACACAACAGATCTGCTCTGGCTTTATAGGTAATACTTACATTTTTTGGCAAAATTGAGCAAAAGCAGCCAATACTGTGTCTAAAACAATATGAACCTCTTTTTTATTCAAATGTTGTATAAAAACAATACCACATTTGCATTCGTACTATTCGGGATAAAATCATCACTTGTGTGAAATTGCGTTTGTTACTCGTGTGATATTGCTTAACTATCACATGATATAAATATGAGACAATAACTCGTACAGGGGCATTTATGCCCTGATATCTTGAATTTTAGGGTCATTCTGCATTATATAGGCTACATCACCCAGTCTGTTGTTGCCCTGCTTCAAGTTTGTCACCAATCAACTGTATGAAATGTAAGATGAACTATGGTGCGTTAAATGCATTTATATGTTTAATACGTTAAATAATTTTTTCCCATAACTAATTAAATTAACACGTCAAATCGACAGCCCTAAAATAAATATATATACTGTACACACACATACATGAGCTTTTTTTAACAAATTTAACAAAGGAAAGTCATTAGTTACCAAAAATCTACTAAACAGATTATAAACACTCATGTATGCCATCAATACTTACAACAAAAAAACGCAACGCCTAGTGCTATGCTCCGAGAGTAATATTAGTGATTTGATGACAAATTACATTAGAGGGTGAAGGAGAAAGAAAATGATCTTTAATTCAACGAGTTCCAGGTCTCGGAGGCTGCCGGCGGCGACACGCGCTGAAGTGTGGCAAATTCCTATTGAAAACAGAGGCAAAGCACTACTGATTGATAGACTCAGATGAGACGAGGAGCAGATCAATCCATCACAGCCAGCTCGAGAGACGCTGCAGCACGACCTTATTCATTACCGCGGCTCCACCCCAGGAGACGGCGACACACGGGCCCTGACAGGATGAGACCTGAAACCAACACTGACACTGATTCAGAAAAACTCATTCTGAATGGAGTACTACCATACTATTTACTGAGCACTGTGCAGAATACACTCCATATGACTGAACAGAATGCTTTATTCAACCATAAACATTGATCTCATCACATAACCATAAAGTTTCATGTAAGTAGCATCTACAAATCTAAACAGCTTTTCCGCCATCAGGCCAAACTGTTCTGATTGCTTAAAATCCCCATAGTGTGCTCCAAAACCAATAAGGATCAATGATTTTGATAACATCACTCTGCACTTCACCTTCTCATCAGATTTTCTGCTCTCTAGAATCTGAAGCTCCGCCCCCTACATTATAAACAGACAAGCTGAAGCTGAAATAGGTCACTTGTTCACATATTTACTATTTTCTACACGGTGAATGGCACAGTGCACTATGAAGGGGATAGGGAATGATCAGACAGTGTAAATATGCTTTCCATTTGGGCAAATTAAGTCTGGTTTCATGTTAGTGTAAGTGAACCGCTGCAGCTCCGGTCCAGAGACGCAATGGCACAGAGTGGATCATGTGATCGATTCAGTCCAGAGACACGACAGCGCAGAGTGGATCATGTGATCGAGTCGGTCCAGAGACACGACAGCACAGAGCGGATCATGTGATCGAGTCGGTCCAGAGACACGACAACACAGAACGGATCATGTGATCGAGACGGTCCAGAGACACGACAACACAGAACGGATCATGTGATCGAGACGGTCCAGAGACACGACAACACAGAACGGATCATGTGATCGAGACGGTCCAGAGACACGACAACACAGAACGGATCATGTGATCGAGACGGTCCAGAGACACGACGGCACAGAACGGATCATGTGATCGAGACGGTCCAGAGACACGACGGCACAGAATGGATCACGTGATTGAGTTTTTGATCGACCGATTTGAATTCTGCACTGATTGCTGTATTTTAAAGCGATATGGAGGAGATCAGGAGGAGAAACGGTTAGAGATTAGGAGGAAACTGCGGCTTTACGGAGCTCAATGGCTCTGGCTGAGCTGTGATATAAACTAAACACTATTGGCTGTTTTAAAAAAGGGGAGGAGTTGTTTGATATTTCCTGCCCTGCCTTCCTGTTTCAGTGGAAATTAAATCAACACATTGAATAATGCTGCACGTTTCAAAGCACTTCAGTGGGACTTTTCCACTGGGGCAATTCCGTGTCGATCCAGCCCAGCCGGTACGGATATGGTTTAATTTTCCACTGTGGGACTGATAACAGAGCTCTTTGGGATGTAATACAAGTCGTTGCCTTGGTAATGCAAGAGATTATAGATGATATGAGATGTAAATGGCGACTGTGTTATGGAAGATGATCAGATATTTATTTTAATATTATTAATTTCGCTCAAATAGCACGCTTGGCCAGCTATAGAAAAACTGGTAGCCAGGCAACAGACAAGTGACCAGTCCTGAGTGGCAATGTCACTGCACGCATTCTGGTTAACCATGCTGAGAATTCCGGCCTGAGAACAGAAACATAACTGGGATCATTCCTCACCATTCTTAGACCCGATCAGCCCGACGGTGGAAAAGCGGCTAATGCAGGGGTGTCCAAACTCGGTCAGGTCCTGCAGAGTTTAGCTCCAGCTCACCTCAACACACCTGCCTGGAAGTTTCTAGTATGCCTAGTGAGAGCTTGATTAGCTGCTTCAGGTGTGTTTAATTGGGGCTGTAGCTGAACTCTGCAGGACGGTGGCCCTCCAGGAGCACTGGACAATCCTGGGATAATGAGTCAAAACTGAGATGTTAAACATCAGAGGGCTGTAATTCTGAATCATTCATCACACCGGAAAGTAGAAAGTCAAGTTAAGTGTATTGCAGTGTTATTTTAGTAAAATTAAGATAGTAGTAGTATAGTTTTTGTTAATATTTAAAATTTAGATTTTCAGTTGTGTTTATTTGAGTTACAGTTTTGTCACGTTTTGCCATTTTTTGTCAAACAAACACCAAACATTTTATTTGATCAAAAATACAGAAAAAATACAGTGAAATATTTCACAATATTAATACAGTTTAAAATAGCTCTTTTCTATTTGAACATAATTTAATGTATTCCTGTGATCAAAGCTGAATTTCTCATCATTACTCCAGTCTTCAGTGTCACATGATCCTTCACTAATCACTCTCATATGTGATTTATTATCAATGTTAGAACAGTTATGCTGCTTAATATTTTCCTTCTTTTTTGAAAGAAATTAATACTTTTATTCAGCCAGGATGTGTTAAATTGATAAAAAAAAAAAAAAAAAAAAAGTGATTTACATAGAAAAGAAAAGATTTACATTTTGTATTTGTATTAATCAAAGAATCCTGAAAAAGTATCACAGTTTCCAAATAAATATTAATCAGCACAACTGTTTCCAACATTGATGATAATCCTCACATTAGAATGATTAGTGACAGGATTTTTAGTTGTATGTAACAATAACAACACTGCATGCTAAAAAGTATTGACAGAGTGGATTTAATAAATAATTTTTTTATCAGATCAAATGAATCAGATTCTTAAAGGGATAGTTCACCCAAAAGGGAAAAGTCTGTCGTTGTTTACTCTCCCTCAAGTTGTTCCAAACCTGTATGAGTTTCTTTCTTCTGCTGAACACAAAAGATTATATTTTGGAGATTGTCAGTAACCAGACAGTTGATGGACCCTCATTGACTTCTATAGTTGGAAAAAACACTGTCCATCAACTGTCTGGTTGCTGACATTATTCAAAATATCTTCTTTTGTGTTCAACAGAAGAAAGAAACTGCATTCATTTGTGACACAGAAATGACATTTTGAGCTGAATTCATGAAACAGCTTGAATGTAGAAAAATGGCTTATTCACTCATTTACTTTATAAATTCATAAATGATATGTAAGAAAAGTATATGTAAATAACCAGGATGCCCGTTGACCCTCCTGCTCCTCGAGCAACATGACAAGCATCAGGCCAAAACACCACAAGCAGAGAATCACTCCCGCAGAGAATGACAGGACTCATTCTTCACCCTTCGTCTCCGGTGGTGGCAAAGAGTGTCTGGTTTTATCATCTGATCATTACCGCAGCCGAGGGAAACACATTAGCCTACCGAATCTGTACACATGTGCTTTGAACCAGCGCTTTTCTTCTCCCTTTCGTTTGATTGAGGGATGCGTCACAAAGACACAGACATGGCGGTGGAGAAGCTCGGCCTGTGATTGCTGCTCCTCTCTGGTGTTATGATAATCAAACACGCCGGTCACGACCACTGAGCTTAATGATGTCTGTGTCTGTCCGAGCTGATAGTTGCTGCACTACGGGGACAACAATTCATAGATCAAGGGACATTAGAGCCATAGTCAAAATAAATGCAGACATGGACACAGAAAGACTGAGAACCGCTGCTTAGCAATGCCATTGATTAATCCCATCTGAGGCCTTGACAATGTGCAAGTGTGTGTGAGACACATATAAACACACTTCTGATCTAATGCTGCCATCAATTCAACTTGAAAAAGTGTGACAATGCAGAAATCCAGAAATAAAGGTGTTCCTTTATAGTTCCTATATTAAAGTTTCTATATTGCATTTGCAAATGTTTCCAGAGAAAGGAGTGAAAAACATGTTAAATGAGCCACTTTGATGATAATTATACGCCACTGGCATCGCATACAGTAGCATCATTTATTTGAGGCTATGCAATGCCAGCATTCATGTGAAACGGTATCCCATTATCATCTCAGATATAAAAATGTGTGATTGGCATCTTTAATGTGTAAAAATGCCTTAAGATTTGGCAGAATCTTAAGATTTGAGCTGATCAAATAAGTAAAAAATGTAGTGTTAAAAATCACAGCAGATAGAACTGAAATCAGTGTTGTTATTGATTAAAAACTAAAAATATTTTTGGGTAATTTAAATAAAGCTGAAAAAATTAAATATGCAATAAAAATAAGGCTATATATAAAACAAATTAAAACAAAAATGACTAAAACTTAAACTAAAAATATAAAATTAAAGTTGATTAAAATACTACAATTTATAAATAATACCCCAATAGCTGCTGGAAATGTCATTGTTGTATTGCGTTGTATCGCATTGTGGCACAATTCATATTCCATGCTTATATAATATATTCATACAGCAGGGTGATTCCGTGTCAAATAAACCAAATTTTGATTTATTTAATATTTTTTCTGTACAAAGACAAACATAAATAGTGATGAAAGCCAAAATATTAAATGTCATGGACTGAGTAATCCACTGTTTTGAAGAGGGGGGTCAAAATGACAATTTTCACCTGAGATTTGGAGCCAGATTAAAGGGGTGCAAAAATGACTTGAAAATAAAGATGGCAGAATCATTCTTTTATTTTTACACAGAGATTGGTAGATCTATTAGTGAAATCTGTTGAGTTTAGTAATCTTTGTTTCATTACATGCCAACGACACTTGTGTTTTTTTTGCCTCAAGTTTGCCTGTAACTACAAACCTGATTCCAAAAAAGTTGGGACACTGTACAAATTGTGAATAAAAAAGGAATGCAATAATTTACAAATCTCATAAACTTATATTTTATTCACAATAGAATATAGATAACATATCAAATGTTGAAAGTGAGACATTTTGAAATGTCATGCCAAATATTGGCTCATTTTGGATTTCATGAGAGCTACACATTCCAAAAAAGTTGGGACAGGGAGCAATAAGAGGCCGGAAAAGTTAAATGTACATATAAGGAACAGCTGGAGGACCAATCTGCAACTTATTAGGTCAATTGGCAACATGATTGGGTATAAAAAGAGCCTCTCAGAGTGGCAGTGTCTCTCAGAAGTCAAGATGGGCAGAGGATCACCAATTCCCCCAATGCTGCAGCCAAACATACTGGAGCAATATCAGAAAGGAGTTTCTCAGAGAAAAACTGCAAAGAGTTTGAAGTTCTCATCATCTACAGTGCATAATATCATCCAAAGATTCAGAGAATCTGGAACAATCTCTGTGCGTAAGGGGTCAAGGCCGGAAAACCATACTGGATGCCGTGATCTTGGGCCCTTAGACAGCACTGCATCACATACAGGAATGCTACTGTAATGGAAATCACAACATGGGCTCAGGAATACTTCCAGAAAACATTGTCAGTGAACACAATCCACCGTGCCATTCGCCATTGCCGGCTAAAACTCTACAGGTCAAAAAAGAAGCCATATCTAAACATGATGAATCAAAATTTGAAGCTCTTTTTGGAAAACTGGGACGCCATGTCATCCAGACTAAAGAGGACAAGGACAACCCAAGTTGTTGTCAGCGCTCAGTTCAGAAGCCTGCATCTCTGATGGGATGGGGTTCATGAGTGCGTGTGGCATGGGCAGCTTACACATCTGGAAAGGCACCATCAATGCTGAAAGGTATATCCAAGTTCTAGAACAACATATGCTCCCATCCAGACGTTGTCTCTTTCAGGGAAGACCTTGCATTTTCCAACATGACAATGCCAGACCACATACTGCATCAATTACAACATCATGGCTGCGTAGAAGAAGGATCCGGGGACTGAAATGGCCAGCCTGCAGTCCAGATCTTTCACCCATAGAAAACATTTGGCGCATCATAAAGAGGAAGATGCCACAAAGAAGACCTAAGACAGTTGAGCAACTAGAAGCCTGTATTAGACAAGAACGGGACAACATTCCTATTCCTAAACTTGAGTAACTTGTCTCCTCAGTCCCCAGACGTTTGCAGACTGTTAGAAAAAGAAGAGGGGATGCCACACAGTGGGAAACATGGCCTTGTCCCAACTTTTTTGAGATGTGCTGATGCCATGAAATTTAAAATCAACTTATTTTTCCCTTAAAATGATACATTTTCTCAGTTTAAACCTTTGATATGTCATCTATGTTGTATTCTGAATAAAATATTGACATTTGAAACTTCCACATCATTGCATTCTGTTTTTATTCACAATTTGTACAGTGTCCCAACTCTTTTGGAATCGGGTTTGTAGTAGGAAGTATTAAAGATATCTTAATATCCTTTTATATCCTGGTCGTTAACAAACATTTCTTTTCATATCTTCATTTTAAATGCCCTTGATAACGCAGAGATATGGAGATCCTAATGCGGCTCCATGAGTAAACTGGTTTTCAGTGGTCACAAACCAAATGTGGGTCACTTTGCATAAAGCTGATACTTTTTTTTCTTTTGAAGAGGAATATCTGAAGGTCAAATAATGTATCTTGTGTTTTTCTATCAACATAATTGCTGAACTGAGTGCCATAAATATCCCTATTCCAAAGTTTGCATACCTGTACCTCTAAAAGTATTCAAGATATGTTAATATCCTTCTAGATTCTCATTCTTAATAAACTTTTCTTTTAAAATCGTAATTTTCAAGGCCCTATATAGTTCAGTCCAATAAATACGGGATCTCAAAGTATCGCCATGTTCAAATGGTTGAATTTTACTCATTTTCAGTGATCGAAAACCAAATGTGGTTCACTTTGCACACAGATATGGCTCTCCGTATCTCTGGGAATGAACCATGTAGGGCCTTTAAAATGAAGATACCAAAAGAAATGTTTGTCAAGAACCAGGATCGTAAAGGATATTAAGATATCTCTAATACTTCTTGAGTTACAGGCATGCAAACTTGAGTCAAACAAACACAAGAAGTGCTTTTTACCATTTTGTGAACTGTCACCGTTGGCATGTAATGAAATAAAGATTGCTAAAGTCAACAGATTTTACTAACAGACCGGAATTACCCAGCAGGAATACCGTGCAAAGAATACATACTACAGTATATACTGCAGAAATAATAAGAGCAGTATGGTTGCATGCTATTCTGAATTTCCAAACAAGTTTCCCAAACACTCACTTCTTGGTCTGTAAGGAAAACATTGCTTAAAATTGTCTCTGTGCATTAAACCAGGATAGAGCAAATATTTTCTGGTTGAACATATCATATACTTCACCACTAACATTATAAGTGATAATTGTGACATTTACGTGCATTAGTGGTGTGATCATACAGCTCAAAATTACTAACCAGACTTTTATTCTTAATGAGTATCAGAAATAAGAAGTGTTTGAATTCTGCTTCAACACACAAACACACACACACGCACACACACTGCTGGGCTAATGATGATAACAAGTACGGGCCGTGGAGGGACAGTGTGTAATCAGGCAGTCAAAAGCGCAGTCTGGCCAGGCGTGCGGCTTTCAAAGACTTCTTTTAATTGGTCATGCCAGGAGCGAGCTGATTCGCTAACACAGCTGCTTCTGTTATGACAACATCTCCAATATGATTAGTTAGCCCTGACGGCGCAATCAAACCTGATAAGCTCGTCGCAGCAGATGTGACGCAGTGGCGGCTCCTGGCTCGCTCGACTGCAGGGGTGTTTCTCAATCGGAAGGCTGTGTCCAATGAAGGCTGCAAATCTCGGCTGCCACATCATCAAAAGTCACTAAAGGCCATCTCAATGTCAATGATCCTTGGAAGGCAGCATTCTTTTGGCGTTCTTCATTCAGCCTGTTTTGAAGGATACATCGGATGCATCCTTTGCGGCCTTAAATCGCCCCCACAATCCTTTGCACACATTTAAATTCACAAAAATTAACTGATGAGTCGGTACTGAACTTGTCTGAGTTTATTATGAAATGTAAGACAATAAAAATAATGTTTTTGTATATGTAAGCATAGATACATTAGCTTTTGTTTTGCTGTAAATTAATCACTAACACTAAACTGACATTGTAAGTCACTGGGAGACTGCAGATGGCTGTCATTCACTGTATTGCATTCATAGAAAGCCAGTTAATGTAAAGATTTTCGTGATGTGACTGCAGGGCGGGAACATGTGGGACGTAGCCATGCACACTTACTAGACCGTCTCATTCTAGTGTTTAATTGCTGAGGAGGACACTAGTCTACAAGCCTCATAAGGACTGGACTAGGAAGGACGCAGTCTCAGTGGGATGCAGCCTTCCGCTTGAGAAACACACAAACACACATCGGGGAGCGCAGAGGTAGATTATGCGTGACAATCAAGCACATCAGCAATAGACAGGCGTCTCAGTGCTCAGAGGGTCTTCACCTGGAAATGCATACAGGTTTATATGCAGGATGATGAGCAACACGTGTTATAATGCTGGATGACGATACTGACATGTAACGGGTTTAATGTGAACACAAAGTCAAAGTCAACCCATGCTCAACAGTTCATCAGTGCATGTTATACAAAATCTAAATGAAAGATTTACGTATTTGAATTGCACATAAAATCCATCCATTTGTACAGTTTTAACATAAACAAATGTCTTTTACATTTTTTCAAATTCTGTATTCATTTTAGTATTTCAATATTAAAGCCTAAATTTAAGACTCATGTATTTGAATTACATTTATAATTTCCATCCATTTGGATGGTTTTAACATAAACTAACTAAATGTGATGCATTAAATAGGTCAGATTTCTGCACTAAAAATAAATAAATTAAATAAATAACTAAACTAAAATAATAATAAAATAAAATAATAAAAAAGATAAAATAGATAAGATGATAAAAATAAATAAAAATAAAATAAAAAATGATAAAATAAAATGATAAAATAATAAAATAAAATAATAAAATATAAAATAAAACAAAATAAAGGCATATAGTTTATTAGCTATTTTCATCTATTTGATTTAAATTGCATTTATTCTAATTGCTTAGATTCAGCATAAATATGTTCATTGTGAAAACAATTACATGTATTCAGTTGAAAAGAATGAATATGGCTAACTGTCAAACAAGCAATATTCAAGTAGTTAAAATGTATGTGACTGAAACAAATGGGATTTATTGATGATAAATACATAAACTTGGTTATTGTGTTTTTGAAACACATTCAGTTTATTAGTACTATTACAGAAAATATGCATCACATTAAGTTATTAGTTTATGATAAAAACATCCAAATGGATGGACATTTTATATGCAATTCAAATATAAAAATCTTAAATTTAGGCCTTAACATTTAAATCCAAAATGAATACTGAATAAAAAAATAAAAAAAAAAAAAAAGCATCGTAGTCTCAAAATGACTGGTGAATATTCTGTACTTAGCTGTTTTTGAACACGTGTACGGCCTCTAAGGCTGTGGGGATGATGTTCTAGGTCACATGATCTCATCATCGATCTTCAATCTGGCTGTTTACAGATGATATACAGCCCATAATATGATCATCTGAAGGAATCTGCAGACTCTGCAGATACTGTGGCAGAACTGAAGTGCTGCTCTCATTTCATGATGGGTTGGCCAACAGGACGAATCACACAGGTCACATCTTATTCCAACAATTTTAGGAATAAGTGACTTAATTACAATTTGAAGATAAAATGCGCTTAATTGTCCTAGAAATTATGCTCTCTCTATATACACCGATCAGGCATAACATTATGACCAATATTGTGTTGGTCCCCCTTTTGCTGCCAAAACAGCCCTGACCCGTCGAGGCATGGACTCCACTAGACCCCTGAAGGTGTGCTGTGGTATCTGGCACCAAGATGTTAGCAGCAGATCCTTTAAGTCCTGTATGTTGCGAGGTGGGGCCTCCATGGATTGGATTTGTTTTTTCCGCACATCCCACAGATGCTCGATTGAATTGAGATCTGGGGAATTTGGAGGTCAAGTCAACACCTCAGACTCGCTGTTGTGCTCCTCAAACCATTCCTGAAGCATTTGTGCATTGTGGCAGGAGCATTAACCTGCTGGAAGAGCCACAGCCACCAGGGAATACCGTTTCCATGAAAGGGTGTACATGGTCTGCAACAATGCTTATGTAGGTGGTACGTGTCAAAGTAACATCCACATGTCAACATTGCAGACCAGGAACCACTGCAGACCGGGAACACCCCACAAGAGCTGCAGTTTTGGAGATCCTCTGACCCAGTCGTCTAGCCATCACAATTTGGCCCTTGTCAAACTCGCTCAAATCCTTACGCTTGCCCATTTTTCCTGCTTCTTCATCAACTTTGAGGACAAAATGTTCACTTGCTGCCTAATATATCCCACCCACTAACAGGAGCCGTGATGAAGAGATCATCAGTGTTATTCACTTCACTTGTCAGTGGTCATAATGTTATGCCTGATCGGTGTATATAGCGCTTTTCACAATACACATTGTTTCAAAGCAGCTTTACAGAAAATAATGTAGTACAATTTTCTTATTTCCTAATATATTCACACCTTATAGTCACATTTAGCAGATTAGAGCTGATAATACAGTTTACATTTTGAAATGATATAAACAATCAAGCGGTTGAGATTTGCTGTCACTTCATGCGAGTATAGTGTATCTACATGGATAAATTCTGAATACATTTATATTCAGCTTTGTATAAAGAGCTGGCTAATAGAAGTTTCATTTTGCGATGAAATAAAAAGGATCTGATGGATCTGCAGTATTCCCATGATTACTCATGCAGAGTTCAAATCATTCACTGTTTGATGGGCCTCATTGTCCCTTTTCAGCTAACATGGCCAGGTAATAGAAATTAGTCAAATAAATGCATTAAGGCCTGAAAGACTGAAAACCACTAATCTGCAGAATATGAAATGCAAAAGCATATTAAAATGGAAATTTGCACAATGGACCTCTTGATTGGTGGACACTCTGGTTAATTAGAGCTTGACGTAAAACCACCTTGAAGATTCACCTTTAATTTCACACCATGCTAGCTCAATAAAACTGCGAAAATGGCCCCGGGAACATATTTACGGTCTGAAACATGATTACATCCATTTACCACTTCATAATTTCAAGCCGTCTACCTAAAACCTTTATTTTTCATTCGCCGTTTAATTAGCAGTCCACCGTTTCATCATCTTCCTTCTACAGTATGTTTTTCTCCCGCGTTTCAAGAAGGCAGTTAGTTTCCTCATTATTGCATCTGCGGCTCCACTGAAATTGTGTCCAGACGCTACTGCAAATGTAAAACTTCACAAACCCTCCAGGCAAGAAAACAAGTTCATTTCATGCCTCTTATTTACCTTTCTCGCTTCTCTCGGCACTGAGAGACAATCACCAACCGCACCTGGCAGCCAATCAGATGTTTTCATGCTCCAAATCAACTTAGGGACTCATTTTCAGAGAGCAGCACAAAGCTGATTGGCTGAGAGCAAAATTATTTAGCGCAGTCAACATTCTACTGGAAATTCAGAAGTCACTGTGCTCTGGTCATGACTAACGATCACGGAACATTCATGGGAAAATACAAACATTGTTCATCTTGGTAAGTGGATTGTTTAGTTGTGCTGTGATAAGTTTGAAACAACATTGAATTATAAGAAGAGGGCGATTTGTACAACAAAGCACATTTTCATGTCTGCATGTGTCTTAAAGAGATAGAGAGATGATTATTCATTGTCATTTTGTTCCAAACTCTTTCTCTGTCTGTCTCTCTCTCTCTCTCTTTCTCTGTCTGTCTGTCTGTCTGTCTGTCTCTCTCTCTCTCTCTCATATTTGTGTGAACCATCCTTTTAATATGATACATTATTAATATATTATAATATAAATCCACTTTTAACGTTAAACACTTTTAAACTCAATATCTTTGATTCTTGCATCATATCACTAAAATAATTTCTCTTTTTTGGTTTAAACAGATGTTGAGCAGATGTTGTACTAACTTTAACAATGAACAGCCTAATATTCCCGCTGCTTCTTCATTTGTTCCTTTCTTTAATTGATACACACACGCACACACGCACACACACACAAATGTTTGTTTTTGAGAATTGTGTGGACATTTCATAGGTGTAATGGTTTTTATACCGTACAAACTGTATTTTCTATCCCCCTACACTACCCCTAAACCTACCCATCACACACACACACACACACACACACACACACACACACACACACACACACACACACACACACACACACACACACACACACAGCCCCTATCCCTAAACCTACTCACCACAGGAAACTGCACATTTTTACTTGCTCCCAAAAAAACTCATTCTGTCTGATTTATAAGCCTTTTGAAAAATGGGGACATGGGTAATGTTCTCATAGGTCACTCTCTCCTTGTAATACCTGTCATACCCATGTCATTATACACGTGTCCTGATGTCACACACACACACACACACACACACAAAGAGTTGCTATAATGCTTTGTAATACATAATAATTAAATGTGATTAAATAAATATTTCCTTTTTTTTCAATTTGCTTTTACTTTGCTTTTATCTTAAATTACAACAGAAGCAAATTAATTTAAGTTGTTTCTGCGTAACCGGAACAACATAAACATAATCAGAGGAAAAGCGATTGAACTAAAAACGTCTCCCATGGTCATCAAGGGGCTTAAGGGCTTCTGGGTAAAACTGGTCAACAGTGATTAGTGAGCGCTGTAGATAAGGCCGTCATGACTACCGGACGTCATGATGAAGACATGATCTCATCGTCAGCGGACTGAAATATCCCACTGTTCCTCATTTTCCTGTCGACTTCTGACTTATTTCCATCTAAGTCGTTACTGTAACAAATTCTCCAATCTCCTTTAATCCTCCTGCTTCGTCATACAGTCGTGACCAGTTTTTCATTATCTTACTTGTAATTCCCAAGGGATTCCCTGACGATTTTCTCTTAATCTTGCTGTTTTATCTACATACTCAAAGTAAATACAGTGTATTCTTTGAATCAAAGCTAGTAGATGGCTACAAGTGTAAAAGCCTCCTGATGGACACAAAATAAAACTTATTTTGAAAGAAAAATATCTGAGAAACATCAGCCTCATTTTGCTCTCCATTTGATCTCATTGCTCTACAATGAACAAAGTCTGCAGTAAAAGGCCAGAGATCTCAATGTGAACTCTCATCCAATTCATTAGTAACACTTTACAATTAAATCCCATTCATTTGTGTTAATTAACGCATTAACTAACAATAAGCAATACAGTGCATTTGTTATGATGTTTATTCATCTTTGTTAACATTAGTTAATAAAAATACAACTGTTGCTAGTTCATGGAAATAAAAACAATATTAAAAGACGCTACTAGCTAACCTATGTCAATCAACTAGTGGGAAGAAACGTCAAAGTCGACCGTATTTGAGCTTCTGCAAAACTAGACAGTGTGTGTTTCTTCATCTTCTTACCATCTATCTATAAAGAAAACTACATCTGCAACAACAACAACAGTACTTTGCAATTCACTTTTTTCTCTCAAACTGGATGCGTGCTAAAACACATACCTTCGTCGTAAGTCACTTTAGATAAAAGCATCTGCCGAGAGTAAAAGTAAATGCACTTTAAATGTAAAGCATTCGAGATGCAATAAAAACTCTTTGCAAACGCATCTACGGCCAAACCATATAACACTGAAAAGATGAACCTGTGCAAAAAACAGCCAATGTTCACATGCCCTCTCGCTCTCTCTCACACACACACACACACACACACAAAATTGTTTTGATTTTCACAAAAGAAAATGTTCTTACATCCTGATACATATTTATTAAATTTGATAATATATCAAGCAACAAATTTCTATAGGTGGCATTTCAAACAGCCGTCTGTCAGTCCGTCTATCCATCAGTCAGTCAAATCTATCTATCCATCCATCCATCCATCCATCCATCCATCCATCCATCCATCTAGCCAGCCAGCCAGCCAGCCAGCCATCCATCCATCCATCCATCCATCCATCCATCCAGCCAGCGAGCCATCCATCCATCCATCCATCCATCCATCCATCCATCCATCCATCCATCCATCCATCCATCCATCCATCCATCCATCCATCCATCCATCCATCCATCCATCCAGCGAGCCATCCATCCATCCATCTAGCCATCCATCCATCCATCCATCCATCCATCCATCCATCCATCCATCCATCCATCCATCCATCCATCCATCCATCCATCCATCCATCCATCCAGGACAGCACATTCCAGGGACTAATCTCTAATAGCGCTTTTCCACTGCATGGTAACACTTGGTACGGCTCAGTATGGTATGGCTCGGCTTAGCTCGCTTCACTTTTCCACTGAGTGGTACGACTTGGTTCAGCATGGCACAGCACGGCTCGCATTGGCTCGGTTTGGTTTTCCACTGCAGTTAGCACACTGTGTG
>CM031958.1:39522614-39597614 GCA_018749465.1 Paracanthobrama guichenoti
CATTCATTAATTAATTAAATTAATTTAATTTAATTAACAATTAAAGTTTCAAAATGTATTCAGTCAAGAGCAGCGAGTGATTTTCTCTTTGTCTTTTGTTCTTTGATTAACATGACAGACAGCAGAAGGTTTATTAGGCTGCTGTCACTTTAAGAGCTTATGCACTGATCTAATATACACTACTAATATACTAATATAACACAACATGCGTTCTCTCTCAACTATTTCAAAACTGACTGTGTTTAACTGAATACTCGCCAAGGCGGGCATTTTGACTCATTTGTATGCATTTATCTGTTAAAGGTATCTGGTACTCGCGAGCTGTTTGAGAGGTGGCTTTATGTGCGCGCCACTTATAAAGATCAGTGGTGTGAGCGCAAAACCTGCGGGAATGAGTCAAATTATGTGAAATACAAGCACTATTCAAATTGAGTGAATGAGAAGAGTGAAGCTGGCGGGTGTCAATCCGCCGTCGAAGAGAGAGTGAGAACGCGCAGCTGGTATCAGTGTATCGCCAGTATTTTTGACAACATCTTTGCCTCTTGTGATTTCTGCAAGTCTCTGGTCAGGTCCACTTTGCATTCTGATCAAGAACCACACACTTGACATGTAAAACAATCAATTTAACTGACTTGTTTTTTTTTTTTTTTTTTTTTTTACTCTTTCCCTGCCATTGATGAGTTGACTCGTCATTCATGAGAAAACACTTCCCTGCCATTGATGAGTTTTTCACAGCTGTCCGTGTTTCCACTGTTAATTTCCACTGTTAAAGCGCTATTACGCATCTTCTGAACAAAGGAGAACACAGGTGAAAAAGAAGCAGAAACAAGCAATATCATATGTAAGCAGATGCATATGAAAAATAATGTGATCATCAACAATAAACATATAAATCAAAACTGCCTAATGTTACTGAATGAAATGTCGACCCAGGACGAGCTATAGGACTGTGAAGCTTTGGTGGTGTTGATGGACTCCATCTACTCCATCTGTGTTTTGCTCAATGTAGTGAATTTCTCAGCTTTTTGCTCAAAACTTTGTTTTTTTATGAAACTTACCCACATTCAAGTATGGAAGCTTGTTTCCGTCACAGAATAAAAAATAAAAATGGTAATTTCAAATTTTTATTTTCACAATTCTGACTTTTTGTCTTGTTTGGAATTATAAATTCAGAATTGTGTGATGTAAAGTCAGAATTGAGAGTTATAAAGTCAGAATTGTGTGATGAAATAAAAAAGTAGCAATTATATTTTAAAATGTATTTTATGGTGGAAACAAGAATCCATATTCATGTTGATAAAAAAAAAAAAATGAATAAATTGCATGAAGCTAGAATAAAAGAGGCTCTGTTATTTCTTTTTATATTTTGCTTGTTCAGATATGCTTACAACAAACTATTATAAGGGGCCATGAAACTGTGAAAATGACCAAAAACGCTGGTGGTGGCTTTTTAAAAATAAAACGCTGGTGGTGAAAGAGTTAAACATGATATTTAGCAAGCAGCTCCCAAAGATCTTTTCAACTTTGTGTGATCGTGTCACATTTGTGAATTAATGCTAGTTTTAACTCAATGCAAACACATTTAAGAGTGGCAGCAGATAAGAAGATTATTATTAAATAACAACTTAAAATTGTTTGTCATATGCACAACTTCTTATAATTCTAGGTGGTCTTTTTGGAGCTTGGCAGCATAAATCACCATCCAATTTCCATTGAAAACAGAAGCTGTTCAAAATAACCTCCAAACCCTCTGTGTTTCGTTGAAGAAAGAAAACAATGCAGGGTCAGAACAACATCAGGAGGAGTAAATAAAGACTATTTATTGAACTATACATAGTGTTTTTTTTTTAATAAATATAGGTTGCTGGAATGTCTCTGGCTCTGTGTTTGGCTGTGAGAGCCAGGTCTGTTTAACTTCCCGGAGTTCATTCCCACCGCTCGTATAATCCAGCTGCCAAAAGAGGCCGAGATGTTGGAGGTTATTTGAAGGTCAGCTTTGATTGTTAGTTTGTCTCAGTTTTGGTGAAATGCGAGGGAAGGAAAGCAAATGTTTCCATGGACACATGATAGATCGAGTTGGACTTCATTAAAAATCCCACAATGCTCCTCTGCATTGGCGCCTCCAGACCAGACACAGGGGGTGTAGGGGCGGATTTGGACGCGGTCCAGGGTCAGAGTCTTGTACAATCCAACTGGCATGTAGCGCATTTGTTCTTTCCGGCTGGAAGTGTTGGGCCGGTGCAGCGATTTGCTTCATCAAGCCTGAACAGACAGAACATTCCCATTCCAAACTATTGTTTCCCATTAGGCTGGAGCTGAAGAACCATTGGCTAGCGAATAAGAAATATGTGAGTGATAAACCACTTATACAAAAGCAAAGACTTAGGATCATTTCCTAGGCGAGGAGCTATGCCGCCTCAAGCTCTTTTCTCTTATTTCCCCCTTTGTTTTCTAACAAGAGCCCTTTAAATGCATCTGAATCAGCAGTATGTAAATCAAAACTCACACCCAGAGAAACTTCTGAACAAACTGAATTACATTAGCACATTTAGTGCGCCTTCACAGCGTCTGGAGCGCATAGGCTTTGACAGCACGCTATTGACGCTGTCATTGATTAGGTGTTACAAACAAGTTAGTTAGGAATCCATGGATTTAACTGAGAGCGCATCTCCGGGTTTATCCTGTGACTACCTACCAATAGATTACGGGTCCAATGCAATCGATAACCTTGATCACAGAAGCAGAGACAAACATCAAGCCCTTATTATCACATAATGATTTCTCAGTGCTCTTTGATAAGGCATTAATATTACTATTGCTCTTACTCAGGGATCAGTGATGTGATATCTAGCACTAAGTACTGAAGTGTATCACAGAGACTTGCATGCAAGACAATAAGAAACCACCTAGCATATATACTAGGGGTGTAAAAGTTCTCAGTAAAGAATTAAACTGTACCGTCCTCCACCCACGTTTCGCCATGCACTTGCACCACGGTTCATCTCAAATCTGACGACTGGTTTGTTGAAAATAAAAATGCGTAAAACAGACCGACAGAGTTCAGCTAATGTATGTTTCTGTTGATAGATGCATTCTGGCTTCCCAATACATTATAAAATTGTCAGCGATGATCAAAAAACGTGGACAAAACAGACACTGTTTGCAAACTTTGTTCATTTCGAGTGGCGAATGAGCTAATATGACCAGTATTTACGCCATCATCACCTGAATGTTGATAGTGTGTGAGCGCAGATGAGACACGTTGCTATCTGTGTTTAAACTAAATCAATTTAAACATTCAAGAGCCAGAAGATGTGAATGAGAACTTCTATGCGCTGTGAGAAGATTTGTGTGTGCACTCATCTGAAGCATGCTAAGCGCACAGACAGTGTGCGCAAATTTTGACTTCTCTTTCAAGTCTTGCGCTTGGACGGACAAATTCACACAAGCATTGTCAACATGCCCATCTTGGTGAGTATCTATGCAAACATAGTCGGTTATGTCTTAAGTGAACATAACAGTTGATAAAGACAATGCACGTGTACAGATCAGTGCATTCGCTCTTAAAGTGACAGCGGCCTAATATCCCTGCTGTATGTGTTTTTAATCTTAATCAAACAACAAAAGACAAGGAAATTATTCATGGCTCTTGACTCTTAATAATGGTTAATCTTTACTTAATTTATAAAGTAAAGATTACTATTTGCAATGTTATTTTATATTTGATTACTTTATTCAATTTCTGTACCTGAAAAATACTATTAGATACCTAAATAACCTGAAAAGCACTGTTTATATTATTTGTATCTTTGCGCCGTTGCATGTAGTTTGATTATTTGTTCATATTTTCTTTATTTGTATTTGAAACCAGTCCTTTTTTCCCTGAACATAGCATATTCCGAACCATACCGTAACCGTGACCCTAAAACCGAACCATGAGTAATTTGAACCATTATAGAATATATAAAGAAGAACTGACTCAGAGTGATTCATTCACTAATCTGGCATAGGTAGATTCTGTTTACATGACACAATGTGTTTTGGCCCTTCATTTACACAAAACTTTTGAAACCAGTGACGTCATGCACATGCGCATTATGTGTTCAGTCTATAGGCATGTACGACTTGACTTGACACCCAGTCCATATTTTCCTGACATTTTGCCACTTTATAGTCCATTGCTCGATGCTTACACCATCCTGATTGTTTGTGTTCACTGATCTGTAGAAGAATACACGCGTTTCTTCACAAAGGGAATTCGCTAACCACTTACCTGGCATGCATAATACAGTGTTTAAGTCATTTTCACGAATCCATTGACAACTCTGTAGTCTTTCCTGTAGCTCAAACAATAAGAGTGTGGCGCTAGCAACGCCAAGGTCATGGGTTCGTTTCCCAGGGAAAGCAAGAACTGACAAAATGTAAAAATGTGTACCATGAATGCAATGCAAGTCGCTTTGTTTGTAAAAGCGTCTGCCAAATGCATAAATGTAAATGTAGTCTGTATAAAAACTTGAAATGGAAATGAATGTTGTGATGTTATTTCCATCAAGAGGTGGATCAATTGTGGGTACAGATCATGTATTGACAATGCAAGAGTCCAGCAGTCTGTCAAGTCTCCTCCAGCACATCCCAAAGACTTTCAATGAATTTAAGGTCTGGACTCAATAGGGGTGGGGGAAAAATGTGATTCTTAGATGCATCGTGATTCTGAATCGATTCACAAATGTCAAAAAATCGATTTTCTAAATGTTGATAACGTAATGTTGACGGAACGCAAAAGGTGCAACTCTGAAGCGCGGGAAGTGCAGCGTCCGGACCGTCTGTGGCGTGCACAGGACAGAGACGCGTGACGGCTGAGCGAGAAATCCCACCGGCACCCTCGGCATTAAAAGCTAGCGTATGGAAGCACTCCGGCTTCTGTGAAGTTTCAGGGGAAAATGACCTGGACAAGAGCCACACTATATGCAAGCTGTGTCAAACTAAACTAAAATATTTTCAAAACACGACAAACGTGAGAAGCCATATTTCACACGTTTAGAAACGCTGTCGACCAGAGGACCACAAACTCTATCGCAAATTTGAAGTGTTCAGATGTTCATTTCATAAAAGCTGTTTTTGATTGTGGTATACAGAAAGAAAAAAGCATTACTCTTGTATGAGAGCTGCTGGTACAGAATTCTATAGTTTGGTATAAAAGCTGTGATGTTGGGACAGCAGAATGTTTTTCTGTTTTGGTTTTTGTCTGAAGGATTATATTGCTCATTGCACATAACAGGAGGGTGTTGGTTATTACTTTATGTTAGTGATTCAGAATATGCTGAAGTCTGTATTAATTTACTATATGCGTGTATTAATTATGTTGCAATGTTGGGACATATTCTGGCAAATGTAACCTTCCTGTTGACTTGTAAAATCACTTTTGTTTGTTTTATTAATAAAAGATATTGGAAGTAAATTCATTATGGGTCATTATAAATACTTTGCTTTAAAAGTACCAAATGAGAAAAAAGAAAATCTGTATAGAAAAAAGATGCATCGATAATCGTTTCATAATCACATCGCAGCCCTCTGAATCGTAATCGAATCAAATCGTGAGGTGCCTAGAGATTCCCACCACTAGGACTCAATGTGCCAATTCATTCGAAAAAAAAAAAAAGATTCTTCATGCTTCCTCCCAACCATTCTTTCACAGTCTGAGCCTGAAGAATCTTAACATTGTCATCCTGGAATATGGCCATGATGTGTCTTCCTACGTGGTTGTTTAAGAAATGAAAAGCTGCACTCCATCAATTAGGGTGAGAAGAACTGTTGTCAAACATATAACATGATGGAAACATCATAATCACTGCAATAATGATCCAATCATAGGCTCCAAACAGCGACACCAAACAGTGTATTTTAATGTTTTCTTATGTCATAAAGGCTTCATTCAAACTTTGCATTCTGGATTCTGATTCAACTTCCTGCTAACATCTATTTGCATACTAAATAGTGATGGGCTTGTCTTTCTTGCATCTATTTTACCATCTATAGCCATCAGCAGTAAAGCATCAGAATAAAAGTCGCCTAAGACATCATTCTTTTGTTGCAAGAGCTGCTCTCTCCTTCAGGAAATGCTAATGAACTTTAACGATGTAAAGCCTGTGCTGAAATCCCTTTTATTACAAAGCACGGAGACCTGGGTGATTTATTGTTCAAGGTCTTTATCTTCAAATGTCTCTCTAAGAGTCCTGCGTTTGATATCCTCGAGCGCTGCTCTCTGTCCTGTGCTGTCGGTTTCTCGTCACTCTATTACAGCTGTGTTACTGTATCCTGTGACCCCACTGACCTCCGGCTCTGTCTGTAATGAACAGTAATGGCCTGCAGCTCCAAGCACCAGCATAGGCACAGACCCGCTCGCCATGAGAGCTGCTAAATGAGAGTGAGTAATACGCAATAGATGAAAATCGGCTGATAGTGCAAATAAAGGAGAGACGGGAGGCAAGCACTAACGGAAATGAAAACGCCAACAATATACAAGAAGTAAGGAAGAAAAACAACAGGGAGGCTGTGGTAAATTTGCGATACTAGAAACTTAAGTATTTTTCAGTGTCTTCCAGCTAGATTGAAAAGTTTTAATCTTCTCCCCTCAAGTATTGTAGTTCTCTCTCTTTTTGTCCACTTTTAATCATGATAGCAAAATAGTGGTCATCCTGCTATATGAGACTACTAGTACTACAGCTTACAACTTCTACAAATGGTAGTTGTATCACGACAAGTGTTTAGCATGGAACTGACCTTGGATCACAAAACCACTCATAAGTGTCAATAAAAAAAGATTTATACATCATCTGAAAGCATGAATAAATACGCTTTCCACTGATATATGGTTTGTTAGGATGGGACAATATTTGGTAGAAAATCTGGAATCCGAGGGTGCAAAAAAAAATATTGAAATATTGAGAAAATCACCTTTAAAGTTGTCCAAATGAAGTCCTTAGCAATGCATATTACTACTACTAATATTTTTTGATATATTCACGGTAGAAAAATTAATAAATATCTTCATGGGACATGATCTTTACATAATATCCTAATGATTTTTGGCATAAAAGAAAAATCGATAATTTTGACCCATACAATGTATTGTTGGCTATTGCCACAAATATACCCGTGAGACTTATGACTGGTTTTGTGGTCCAGGGTCACATATTTGGTCTTGGTGGAATAGATCTGCTACGCTGCTGCTGCTGCTGCTCCTCTTGCGACACAACACAACACGCTGCTGTGAGCAAGTAAGACATGCTGCTGCTGTACAATATAGCGTACATTAATTACCCGTAGCAGATATATACAGGTGGAGCTGGGGAAGGTGGAGGGATTCTGAATGCATGCTGCACTGCTATACCAGCGAGCTCATTGGCTACTGATACAGCAGGAACCAATCAGCTGTGCCCTATTGAGAATGATGTGATTGCAAGATTGAGTTAAGAACCTATCAGCCTGCGCCATCTATTTCATGCCAGAACTTTGTATTTGAACTACTTTGAATTATGAGTTGCTACAGCAAAAGAGCTACAGCACAACCACTGGCCTTAACACACACACTCATAAAAACACACAAGCCCTGAGATCCACACGGCAGAGAGAGAGACAGTCGATATCTCCCTACTGTGCTTCAGTTCTCACTGAACACCCGCTGTGCAAACACCAGCGTCACGCCACACAGAACCATCCAAATAACAGAGTGCAATCAAGACAATGCAAAACAATACACATGCAATTTAGAGCTTAGCTCTTAGTCTTTTCTAAATGACAGGCATATTCAATTTGGATAGAATTAAAATCGCAAAGTACATCTGAGAGAAACAACACGATCTGACCTCCATCAGGGAAAACTAGTCTTGTCCGTATAAGGCTTAAAGTGAATCTACAAAGTGACTGAAATACTCATTAAACCGTTTGATCGTTCAATCAAGCAATCTACAACTCGCACAGGATGGAGGCTTTCTGATCATTAATCAAGTCAACGAATTAGCTTTCATTGTATCATGCTGGAGCTTTTCAAGGCCATTGTTGCTTTGTCACTGAGTGATGGTGAGCAGACGCTCATTGCCGCCTGGTACAAAACAGCCTGACAGTCACATTCATCCACCAGCCTCATCATAGACCATGACAGGCCTTCACGGTGCTCAACGCACTTTGATGCCTTTAACATGAAATATTCATTGGATCACATGTCAAAAAGGAAAGTGAACTCTCTGCATAAATTAAAAGCCGCTATTTAGATTTGTAAAGACATTCTGACTGATTTCTTCATTTACATTCACTTTTTTATCATTTCCCCTCTGAGGTCCAAAACAGGAATTAAAACATAACCATAATTTATTTTGATGACCATTTTCCACCTGCTCCTTACATCTAAACAGTAATTTTTTTCTGCTGTAACTTTAAGACTTCTATGCAAACACCCTGTTCAATGTGAAACAAGACACACAACAGGTTTCAGGGCACTTGTTTTTTACATGGCAAAAAACATAAGATAACATTTTACTCTCATCATTATTACAATAGATCCTGTAATGATGATGTGAAACATGGAAGGCCATAATACACTACCATTTAAAAGTTTAGGGTTGGTTTAGGTTCAGTTTTTTTTTTTTTTTTTTTAATCTGTTCTGGTGGTTGCCAATATATTGCTATGCAGTTACTAGAGTGGTATTTAATCTATTATTTGCATTTATTAGTGTTCTGCTGGTTGCCAGGGTGTTGATATGTGGTTGCCAGGCTGTTCTGGTGATTGCCAATACATTGCTATGCAGTTGCTAGGTTGTTTCTAAAATATTGTGAGTGGTTTTAGTCTGTCTATGCATTTGTTACTGTTCTGCTAGTTGCCATGGTGTTGCTATGCAGTTGCTAAGTTATTCTGAGTGTTTTTTTTGTTTTTTTGTCTGTCATGTGTGGTTGCTGGTGTTCTGCTCGTTACCAGGGTGTCGCTATGCGGTTGCCAGGCTATTCTGGTGATTGCCAATACATTGCAATGCAGTTGCTAGGATATTCTGAGTGGTATTTAGGCTGTCATATGCGTTTATTAGTGTTCTGCTGGTTGTCGGTGTTGCTATGTGGTTGCCAGGCTGTTCTGGTGATTGCCAATACATTGTTATGCAGTAGCTAGGGTGTTGCTAAGATATTTTGAGTGGTTATAGTCTGTCTGTGTATTTGTTCTGTTGGATGCCAGGTTGTTCCTACACAGGTGCTAATAACGCCAAGGTCGCGGGTTTGATACCCGTACGGGCCACGCTGTCTTTTTTTACATTTCACTGCTGGTTGTATATTCTGTATATAACTATGTATGTGACAAATAAAACTCTTGAATCTCTTGAAGTTGCTAAGTTATTCTGAATGTTTTATAGTCTGTCAAATGCATTTATTAGTGTTCTGCTGGTTTCCAGAGTGTTGCTATGCGGTTGCCAGGCTGTTCTGGTGATAGCCAACACATTGCTATTAAGTTTCTAAGATATTCAAAAATGTTTTTTAGTCTGTCTATGCATTTGTTTTGTTAGTGTTCTGCTAGTTGCCAGGGTATTGCTGTGCAGTTGCTAAGACAATCTTAGTGTTTTTTAGTATGCCATTTGCTAATGTTCTGCAGGTTGCCAGGGTGTTGCTATGTGGCTACCAGGCTGTTCTGGTGATTGCCAATACATTGCTATGCAGTTGCTAGGGTGTTGCTAAAATATTCGGAGTGTTTTTGTTTTTTTTCGTCTGTCATATGTGGTTGCAGATGTTCTGCAGGTTGTCAGGGTGTTGCAATGTGGTTTCCAGGCTCTTCTGTACAAATACAAATACAAATACTATGCAGTAGCTAGGGTGTTGCTATGCAAATTGCTAAGACATTCTGCTAGTGTTCTGCAGGTTTCCAGGGCATTGCTATGCCGTTTGTCTTGTGATTGGATTCACAGCCTTCACTGAAAAAAATAAAAAAATAAAAAAATAACTTGTTCAATTAAATCAAGTTGGGAAAGAAGTTTACATAATGAAGTTCATAAAACAAGACTAGAACGAGTCCATTCAAACTAATAATGGTTTATTGAACAAATCGTAAAAGCAAACTGAATAAAGTAAAATTCTATAAAGCTAAACTCCATGTAACTGAATGAATCTCATTCAATACAGGACTACGTAGCTGTTAATTGTGCATGATAAATATAACTTGTTTTTAAACCATTTTATTATCCATCACCTGTAACCTGAAGTATAAGGAATAATAATACAGTTGTTTGCATTATCCAGCACCATTAATAATATTTATACGTTTTCTTCTCCCATGTAAATAACACCTGGTCTGCAGGCAGAACAGAAGCCACATTCTATATGAGAATTATTTGTGTGAGAATCTATTCTGAATTATTCATTTCCTATTTTCTACTCTATTTTTTAGTTTGAGTCACAATAATGAAAAAGAAATGTCCCTAACGCATGACTTCAGAACAGGAGGCAGCCAAAAGAAGAAGGAAAGACATTAAAGGGAATATGAGATATGAGCGTGTGGCACACGCTGCAGATGTTTGTCCCTCCGTCCCAGAGCTCACAGGTAACATCCCAGTGACTTTCAGTATATCAGCGTGTTTTCGACAAGTTGGCTAAATGCAGATGCAATCTTCCCGCATGTCTATTTACTCATGGGATTGAACTAAAGGACACAGCGTTCAATCTCATACTCGACTTCACAGGGACAAATACAAATCAGGGATCTTGTAAGAGACGGGAAGAAACATGGCAAGAAACGCATACACCCACTGGCTTATCGGATTAGTTATTGCACAAAGTAGGACATCTTTTTCCCAAGCTTAAAGGAATTTTTTCCGCAAAATAGCTAATTCGTACCCTGCACTCGGCATCGGATCATCTGATTGGTAAGACAGATAGTTTCCCAAGGCTAATTGGGTTGCTGTGATGGAAAACAGCAATTAAGTGATAAAGTACTGGAGGTTTGGGCCTTGAATCTCTGAGGCATGTCACTTTTCTGTTAGAAAAAAAAACATTAAACAATTCAGTGCTTTAGTAAGTTGCCGAAACAGTCCATTTCCATGGGGTTTTTGCCCCTACAAAACAACTGTGATTGGTCACTTTAGATGTCAGTCAGACAGTCTACTCCTGTCTTGGTCAAGATCACGCTGACAATGAAAATTACTGACTACATGAGACTATAGAGCACATAAGAAAAACATTTGCTCGATTTGATTTCAGACGAGCGGACGGTACTGACCTCATTTCCACACCGACCTTTCGTATTGTCTGTAAACTGTAAAAACCCACGTTCCTTCTTATCGTAATGCAACATTCGTAATGTCAAGTGTGTCTGATATTTCAAGAATACAGGTGGCATTATTAGTGTACAGTCCTACATGACCAGGTCTAGAGATGCATGTCTCTGACTAGAGAGACATCCAGTATTACTGACTCTGCATTGAAAGCAGATGTATTTCTTATGAAGAGTTATAGAGTGGTCACCATATAAATATAGATGGTTATACTGTAGAAATTGTCACCTAGGATGAGGATTAATGTCTGTCTGTGCTGCACACGTCTTGAAAAGTGAAGCCAAAGCATTTTGATCGCCCCCTGGTGTCTGGCTGCAGTATAGGTCATAAGCCCTCACCATGTAATATTATAGGATGTGAGCCAAACTAAAAAATACAATTACATTCCAAAGATGGTTCTGTTACTGTAGGTAGCTCTTATGACACAGACGTATGTAGAGTGTTGAAAAGGGTTTAACACCATGATTGACAGCTGTGCTTGCGATTGAGTGTGGGCGGGACCTTGATACCGCGGCTCCACCTCAGGATCGCTACTGCACAGACCCGGGCTCCGAATTATGTCATTGGCAACGACCATCTCAGGGATATTTTGGTTTCACATTTCTAATTTCAACTAACATGAATTTGAATTTAAGAAAGTACATTCAAAATGAAATTCATATAATTTTTCACTATAATTACCCATAAACACGTTCATACCCACATCACATAGACTATTTCCAGAAACATGATATTAATGATCAATGTCTGAAATGACATATATAAAATCTGTAATTTATTAAAATGTATGGTTATGCATATACTAAATAAATAAATAAATACATAAATTAGTTCTACTGTTGAAATGACAGTTCTGGGTGAATTCCTCATCCTGTTATTCCAATTCAAACTTTAATTCAACATCCTCTGTGTTGTGGCCAATTTAATCTGAAATGTATTAAACCTCATTGTCTATAGAGCAACCTTCTAAGACAGCATTCTAACAGAAACACAACCACATGAGTGAGTTTCGAACACCCCACATAGTAGTGTTGTAGTCAAGACCAAGACCAATGTGTGTTGAGACCAAGACAAGACCAAGGCAGGGCGAGACCGAGTCGAGACCAGCACTCCTTAAATTCATAAAGATCCACATTTAGCCTGAGAAATTACTTATTTTTAAATCAATAAATATAATTAGAATAAGACACTTTATAGAGCTGTTACCAATCAAATGAAATTACCCAATCACATTAATGATGTTAATAAATAAATCAGACAATGCACTGGTAATTTAGTAATAACCCAGCAGTTGTGGTCTTGACCGGTCTTGAAACAAAATCCAGAGTGCTCTCAGTCTGAGACCGAGACAAGACCAAGACCTTCAAGAAATGGTCTTAAGACCGGTCTCGAGTACAACAACACTACCACATAGTAAGCACACATATAGTTAGGGTTGCCAACTTCAGAAGAGGAAAATAAGAGACAATCGTCGTTCTTTATAGGAAAATAATGGACACACAGAATACTTTTACTGTACTACACAGTGTATGTCATTTCAGAGTCTGCAGTTACAGTTTTTTCCAATTGTTACCAACTACACACTGTTGGGCATGATGAAAAGCACTCGCATCTTCAGTATGCTTTAATACTAAAATAAAATATGTAGTTCAAATAGTAGAAAATTCTTCAGATTGTTCACATGCACAGAAATATCTGCAGATACACACACATGCAGTTTTTTTAATTTTCACCAAACAAGTCAGTGCAACATATGCACAGCAGATCTATTTACACTGGGCTGAACAAAAATAGGCTCACAAAAAATAGTAAACTGAAAAAGAAAATTCCCTCTCCCACTGAAAAGATGCTCACCTGTGGTTTTTTCATAGTGCTCACATCCTGATTGAAGTGTTAACCATTAACCAATGAGGTGTTCGGCCAGGTGGCACATGTATTGGCCAATTAGCTCACGTAGTGTCATTTTGAATGGCAGTGTTTTAAAATGGCAAATGTGACTTTATGATTGTTGACTGTTGTGTCTGATGCAGAGAACCGTGTTCAGTGCATTTAAAAAGTGCCGTTTTGAATTGCAAAATGTGTGTAAAGCAGAAAATGTGTTTAGACTTTAGGAGACTTGAGTAGAGGTTTTGCTCTCTGTGTGTCAGTTTAAGTAATTGTGCTGTGCATGTCATTTTAGTGTGTTAGCAATTGGAAAAAACTAAGTGTGTATAAAGGTTTTGCTTAACCTATTTATGTACAATTTAATTCTAAATAGAATGTTACTGTCATACAAAAAAAATGTCATATTACACACAAACCATTGTTCAAAATAACAGCATTTATCTGAAATAGAAAGCTTTTGTAACGTTATACACTGCCATTCAAAAGTTTGGGGTCAGTAAGATTTTTATTATTTTTTTAAGAATGAAAGAAAGAAAGAAATACTTTTATTCAGCAAGGATCTATTAAATTGATCAAAAGTGACAGTAAAGACATTTATAATTTTATAAAAGCTTTCTATTTCAGATAGATCTGTTCTTTTGAACGTTTTATTCACTTACATTTTTTTAACATTGATATTAATCAGAAATGTTTCTTGTGCAGCATATCACATTAGCATATTATTCGCATGTTTTCTTGTGTGACTGACTCGTGAACAATAATCACGTTGTTTGCATTCGCCGAAACGCGGACAGTGAAAGAAGATTTGCAGTTAGCGCGAGTCCCACTCAAAGCGGCAACGACCAGACGGCAGAGGATTCTACAGCTCGCAAATCAAACAATGATTTGTCCCAAAAGAATGATTAAAGGCCCTTTCACACCGGAAGCATAATGGAAAAGCGGAGCGAAAAAGCTAATATTTTGCATGCAAAATATGTGTTTTCAATTTTGCGACGTCTGTGACGTTTCAGAGCTCCAACATTCCAAAACATTCGACACTTGGAAAACATGGACACTTCATCATCCAGTAAAGACAAGCTTTTTATTTGCTTTAAAAGACCGAAAAGAAGGTTTTGGGTGCACCCAGTCTTAAAAGAAGAGAGAGTCTGAAGGGGAGTATGCTAATCTTGTACAGGAGCTAAAACTTTATCATGGCCGGTTCCGCAATTACTTTCGAATGTCCGTGGGACAATTTGAGGAGCTCCTCCAGAGACAGTAGCACCGTGCCTGATGAGACGAACACAAACTTCAGGAACCAATCGATCCGGAGCAGCTGTGTTTCCAGCTATGTCTCCAGTTGAGTCACAATGTAAATATTTAGGTGCCACAGTTGTACTGACGGAAACACGTTCACTTTCTATAGTCACAGACACAAGGTTTAGGACTCAAAAGGTTATGTTATCATTGTCTGTAGCCTACAGTGGGCAAACACAGCTGCACCTGTACAGCTGTAATCTCATGAGAAATGCCATACCTGGCAAAGGTTAATGTTGAGTGAATAGCTAGTGACATCAACTGGACATTTTGTCACCTTTGTTTCCTTGTATGTGATTAGTTGAAGCGGAAATCGGACATCGAAGCGGAAAAAAATAAACGTAGTTTATCCGCCTCAGCACATTCGCGTTCGGAGTGGAAGCACTCATTACACAAACAGCTCATCAAAAAATACAACCATCACGCAAATTATTTGTGCGTCAAAATCGCGTCCAGTGTGAGAGGACCTTAATTCCCAATTTACAGTTTGTTATTCATATAGTCTAAACTCTAGCGTATGCCTGCATCACAGTCTTTTCTTTTTTTGCAGGTTTATCCATATTATCATTAACAGTTTAATATTTCCACATGACAAATTGACTGAACAGCGTCACACATGGCCCTAATTCTCTTTCTTTTCTGTGTGTGTGGAGGACTTGGTGCATTTTCTTATTGTATAGCTCCTGATGTGCGTGAGGGGGGGGCTGTGATTGGATGATGACAGGTGTCAGTGATCATTCTCAAGTGTCGTGATCAGCACTGCTGCTGTTGCTATTGTATAGTGAGTGATTAAATCAGCGGAGCAGTCAATAGACGGGACAAGGGAGATCACATACGGGACAAATCAATTAGGCCCAATATAAGGGACATCCCAGCTAATACGGGACAGTTGGCAACAACCCTACATATAGTGGTCTTCTAGCACAAGTGCACAAGACGCTCACCGTTGATACAAACAGACTTTGACATCAGCATGTTTCTATAAGTAAAGTCTCTAACAAGCACATGAAAACTAATACTAGGAGAATATAGTCCATTTTAAATGACATGAAGCCTAGTGACATTAGGCTAGGTTTTCCCACAATGCCATGAAGGACAATAATAACATACTACAAAGCCTGAGCCTGCAATCTCTCAGTATCAATAAAATGACACATCAGATTGAAAGTCAGCGGCGTCAATCCTGTGAGACGAGACAGAAATGTGTTTGGTTTCCTCAAAAGATGAACTACTGCAAACTGAAGAAAACAAAGAAACACTCACCAAACATATTCCCAATGTGTCCGTTCCTGGTCAGGGGTCGAAGTTCATTCTTGCCCCAAGCGTACTGTTTATAGTTGTCCCAGGCAAACTTCATCATCTGCAAACACAAAACCGACAGGTGTGAGAAATCACATCCAGTGAAACACCTCACCCATTAAATGTGCAAAAACATGATACTGATAAACACTGATTATCAATAATCAAAAACGCAGATGAATCAGAAGAAGGTGGGCTTTTACGCATTAAACGATAAAACCTCTGGCGCGGTGAAGTATGGAGAAATGCAGCGGAGGGATGGAAGCATTACAAGAAAAATGGGGATGTTATGAATGACAAGGAAAAAACAACAAAGAATTTAATCATGTTCCACAAGGTCTATTTATTTCTGCTGGAAGCAACACTGTCATAATTAGCTGCGCTGAAATGCGGGCAGGCCTGCGGGATCACATTAATCAAATAAATACATAAATTCATCAACAGACAGACAGCGTCAAAGAAACGGACCGTTACCTATCCGCTTTATCAAGTAAATAAATTAATAAACACATTAATAATCATTGTTTTCTCATTACCACCGCACGATTAAAGGGATAGTTCATCCAAAAATAAAAGAAAGAATTTTAGTAACAGTTGACGGCACCCATTGACTTTTTTTTTGTTTTTTTTCCTACTATGGAAGTCAATGAGTGCCGTCAACTGCCTGGTTACTAACATTCTCCAAATTATCAGAAGAAAGAAACTCCTACAGCTTTGGAACAACTTGAGGGTGAGTAAATGATGACATTTTTGGAAGAACTATCCCTTTAAATGACCTGCTATGTTTCTTGAGCAGTAAATCATCATATGAGAATGATTTCTGAAGGATCATGTGAAGACTGGAGTAATGATGCTTTGATCACAGGAATAAATGTGAATTATGAATGAAATATATTCAAATAAAATTAAGTTATTCAAAATTTTAATATTCTTACACAGCCTTGTTGATCAGAAGAGTCTTCTTTCAAAAATATTACATTGCAAGTATAAATGATTCCTTTTTTTTTTTTTTTTTTTAAACCATCAACTGCCTGGTTACCGACATTCTTAAAAATATATCTTCTGTGTTCAACAAACTCATACAGGTTTGGAAAAATATGAGGGTGAGTAAATGATGAGAGTTTTCAGTTTTGGGTGAACTTTCCCTTTAAGCAACATTACAAAGAACATGGGCTCTACTGCTGCTGCTTCCAACCCTCTGAACTCCATGCGCAGATCTGCAGTCATGGATCTGTGTCTCCTGGGCTTGAGCTCTGAATGAGTATTTCAGCACAGCCAGGAAGAGAGGAGCTTTGGATGACGCCTGGCACCAACAACCTCCACAAGGCAATGTCTGAAAAAGACTTTCTTCCCTTGAGGAGGAAGCCAATAATTGATGTGGGATCGCCGCCAACAACGCAATAAAAAGGCTTTCGACATGATAGGGAATTAGCAGGAAGAAATTCCAACTGTGATGCACGGCGATACTTATTTAAGCTCAACATGAAGGAGCAGCTGGGTCGGGTCGTGCGTTTCATAAAGCTTTTGTGAACGTCTGATACTGATGAGCGCTGCTGGGCTTTTTGCTCACAAATGCTTTGGTTTCCACACATTTTGCAGCTTCGTTGGCCGAGCGTCTCTCCTCAGGGAGTTCAGGGAAAAGAAAAGGAAAGTACATAGCAGGTTTTCTACCTGTTTGAACTTCATGTCCACTTTATCTACAGCGAGAGTAACGGCACTGATAACCGCACCGAAGCTGCTGAAAGATTTAGAATATACAGTTTTATCTAATAAACGCAGTCCAGAAGTGTAAATACGATACATAAATTGCTGTCACAGTAAAATCAAACATACATGTTCTACCTTCATTGTGCCAGACTGAATGGACATATATAACACTCCACACTACTGATTCTGACAGCCAACAACACACACTAGCATCCAGATATGAGAGGCTTTACACAGAAATCTGTGATAAGGCAAATGCTGCTTGTGTACTGGTCTAAATAGTAACTTACACTGTTTTGTCTAGTAACACACACCGAACTAGTATTTATTGTAATAACACGTAGTATTTTACATATGTAATATAGTGTATTAGACTTTTCAATGATTCATAACAAAATAAATTACAAGTCTTTAAATGTGTGCGTGGAGTATGTGAGTAAGTGATTGTGTGTGTGTGTGTGTGTGTGTAAGTGTGTGTGTGTGTGTGTGTGTGTGTATGTAAGTGAGTGAGTGAATGAGTGAGTGTGTTCATCTGAATGAATTCAGGTCAGTGTGATGAACGATCTACAAAGAACTGGCACAACATGACATACATTTTAAATGACTCAGCTGTTGAAGATGAACCCTAGGGTTTAGCGCACATGATTCAGCAAACTGAGCCATAGTCAACTCCACATCATTACCTGTCATCTCTCTATCGTAACTGTAAATGAGATGGCAAAGGTCCAAGAACAAATAAGTGATAAACGAGAACACTCTGCTTTGGTGAGCATGGACATTAGCATTTAACTTTCAGGATTAGATAACAGCATTAGCTTTCCTGTTTGTGACCAGTAGAGCATGGCGCTAGTAATGCTAATGCCAAGGCCTTGATTCCCGGTAGGGATGATTACACTGGCAATATAAATTTAAGCAATATAGTGGACACGGTCTCAGAACTCATGAGTATGAGGCTAATGTTTATTCACACACACACACACACACACACACACACACACACACACACACACACACACTCAAATGTTTAGGGAGATTTGATGTTTTTTTAATCTTCTGCTCACCAAGGCTGCATTTATTTGATAAAAAGTACAGTAAAAATAGTAATATTGTGAAATATTATTACAATTTCAAATAACTGTTTTTATGTGAATATATTTTAAAATGTAATTTATTCCTGTGATCAAAGCCATCTATCAGTCCGTCCGTCCCTCCATCCATCCATCCATCCATCCATCCATCCACCAACACTATGGAATATAATACTGTAAATACTCTCATCCCATTTGTATTTGCATATGAAGTGCACATATTAAATCCAGATGTACAAATAAAATACTCATGGATAATATGGGCAGCTTGTAAATCTAAGACTTGTGAGGACCATTTGTTGACACCGTATGAATCCCTGTGCGCTACAACCACAATTACAAATATCTACGCAAACTAATGAGATCACGTCTCATACACAGAGACAAAAGGCTTCTATTAAGTTCTCAGAAAACACACGATGTAAATGGCCCGGACAGCTTAAATGAGCAAATAAACCCATTACAGAAACATTCAGTGTACTTTCCACCAAATGAAGAACATTCCCATGTCTGACACTTTGATAAATTGCTCCTCACTGTAATACATCTATCTTAAAATTGCATGAGCCTCTTGCAAAGTCCCTACGTGGCACATCAAAACCATCCGCATTTCGCTTGCCTGAAAAGCTGTTTTTGCACAGGAAGAGAGACATATATATATATTTGACCAAATGGAAACATAATGAGTCCCCAGTGTGGTACATCCAATTCCCAGATGAGATGAAAGCGAGAACGCGGCCATTAATGGGCTTTTATCTGGCGGAGCTCTTTCATCCCAGTGTGGAGGTCTAGCAGGCAAATTGCAACAAACTTCAGCAAGAACAAACATGGCAAATCTCATGTAACCTGTCAAGAACACGTCTGGCTCATATTTCACCATGCAATCAAAAGAAAAAAACTGTTCAAGGACATATTTTTTACTTAAAAAAAGACTATTTTAAGGGAAGCTTGTGTCTGCCACTGAATAAAAAATAAAAAAGGTAATTGCGACTTTATATCTCGCAATTCTAAGATTAAAAAGTCACAATTATCTTTTTAATTGTTTTATTCCGTGGCAGACACAAGCTTCCATACAATTTAGATTTTTTGCATTGTGGCATTATTTTCAATTACAATTAAGCACTCATTTTACACACACTTACTACTGTAATAAATTAATATTTCAATAGATAATATATAAATATAATATACAAAAATTAAAATATATCTTGAAACTTGTATGCACCTATATGATCAATTTGTAAATAATATACACTCACCTAAAGGATTATTAGGAACACCATACTAATACTGTGTTTGACCCCCTTTCGCCTTCAGAACTGCCTTAATTCTACGTGGCATTGATTCAACAAGGTGCTGAAAGCATTCTTTAGAAATGTTGGCCCATATTGATAGGATAGCATCTTGCAGTTGATGGAGATTTGTGGGATGCACATCCAGGGCACGAAGCTCCCGTTCCACCACATCCCAAAGATGCTCTATTGGGTTGAGATCTGGTGACTGTGGGGGCCATTTTAGTACAGTGAATTCATTGTCATGTTCAAGAAACCAATTTGAAATGATTCGAGCTTTGTGACATGGTGCATTATCCTGCTGGAAGTAGCCATCAGAGAATGGGTACATGGTGGTCAAAGGGATGGACATGCTCAGAAACAATGCTCAGGTAGTCTGTGGCATTTAAATGATGCCCAATTGGCACTAAGGGGCCTAAAGTGTGCCAAGAAAACATCCCCCACACCATTACACCACCACCACCAGCCTGCACAGTGGTAACAAGGCATGATGGATCCATGTTCTCATTCTGTTTATGCCAAATTCTGACTCTACCATCTGAATGTCTCAACAGAAATCGAGACTCATCAGACCAGGCAACATTTTTCCAGTCTTCAACTGTCCAATTTTGGTGAGCTCGTGCAAATTGTAGCCTCTTTTTCCTATTTGTAGTGGAGATGAGTGGTACCCGGTGGGGTCTTCTGCTGTTGAAACCCATCCGCCTCAAGGTTGTGCGTGTTGTGGCTTCACAAATGCTTTGCTGCATACCTCGGTTGTAACGAGTGGTTATTTCAGTCAAAGTTGCTCTTCTATCAGCTTGAATCAGTCGGCCCATTCTCCTCTGACCTCTAGCATCAACAAGGCATTTTCGCCCACAGGACTGCTGCATACTGGATGTTTTTCCCTTTTCACACCATTCTTTGTAAACCCTAGAAATGGTTGTGCGTGAAAATCCCAGTAACTGAGCAGATTGTGAAATACTCAGACCGGCCCGTCTGGCACCAACAACCATGCCACGCTCAAAATTGCTTAAATCACCTTTCTTTCCCATTCTGACATTCAGTTTGGAGTTCAGGAGATTGTCTTGACCAGGACCACACCCCTAAATGCATTGAAGCAACTGCCATGTGATTGGTTGATTAGATAATTGCATTAATGAGAAATTGAACAGGTGTTCCTAATAATCCTTTAGGTGAGTGTAAATAAAACTAATATAAATAAACATGCATACATTACAATCCTTTAAGTCCTGTAATTGTGAGGTCAGGCCTCCATGGATCGGACTTGTTTGTTCCGCACATCCCACAGATGCTCGACTGGATTGAGATCTGGGGAATTTGGAGGCCAAGTCAACACCTCAAACTCATTGTTGTGCTCCTCAAACCATTCCTGAACCATTTGTGCTTTGTGTCAGGGAGCATTATCCTGCTGAAAGAGCCACAGCCACCAGGGAATACCGTTTCCATGAAAGGGTGTACATGGTCTGCAACAATGCTTAGGTAGGTGGTACGTATCAAAGTAACATCCACATGGATGGCAGGACCCAAGGTTTCCCAGCAGAACATTGCCTAAAGTATCACACTGCCTCCGCCGGTTTGCCTTCTTCCCATAGTGCATCCTGTTGCTATGTGTTCCCTAAGTAAGCAACACACACGCACACTCAAAAAGAAATTTTTCAGATACTTTTGACATGATTCACCTCAGAGCTGTTTTGTTTGGTTCAAGGCTTAAAAGTTTGTAATTAAAGAATATTTAAAAAATGCCTGTGAAGAAAATAAATGAGAAAAATACATCAGGAAACCAAGGCTGCTCTATAGTCAATAAAAACCAGAGCTAATACAAAAACTCTTAATGGCCTTAAAAACAAGGGTCCTTTTCTTCATGCAACATTTTATTCCAAATGATTTGGTGGTGAAATGTGACCTGGACGTGTTTGCGTGACATTGACAACAAGCCGACAGGGCCTTTGCTGTCAACACGCTACAGTAAATTAAGGAACTGAGCTTTACAGAAAGCTCAGCAATGGATGCCGAGCCAATTACTTCTGCAGTAAACATCAGGACACACTGATCTCATGCAACAGCCTTTGCTGAGAAATGCACATCACTGGATGTCGAGAAACGATAGATCTTTAGGTAATTATTCACACAACACACAAAGGAATAAATGATAAGGATGACATCAATGCAAGCGTCACATTATGACAAAAGAACTAGGAAAACATGGAAACATGCAATACCGTAATTTAGCAATTCCTTTGATGGTGGTGCGTAGAAAGTGCATATTTCACATCTAGAGTCTTTCTTATTGTGGCCTGTATCATCAGTGCATGTATTCTTTGTATTTAACCCAGATACATCACATACAAAGTCTCTTAAAAGCAAAGTAATGCGCTCTGTTCATTCAGGCGGAAGCTTAAGATCAAGCTTCCCTTGGGAAGGACCCAGTGAGAGAGAGCGAGTGGCCATAAATCGTGAAGTTTAATGATGTTCAAATCTGCTGACCGAGGAGCCACGTTTGACTTCAGCCAATAGTTCATAAACACATTTCTGGGTTCTTTTGCATAGTGTACAGGAGCATTGAAACATGAAAACAGCTGGATAACAGCTATGTAGCACCTGTATAGTAATGGATACAACAAGTTAAATACTCAGAAACAGTGCTGAACGAATTATTGGGCTTCACACATATAAACCTATACTGCAGAAGATCATAGAGTAAAATCTGACCCCTTAGGACAGATGTATTATATATTCACTAGAGATGCACCGATACTAAATTTCAATAGTTTGATTTTCAAAAAAAAAAAAAAAAAAAAAAAGTCTCCCAAATAATGCTGCAAACTATACAAGGGACCCTCTCATTTGGTACATTACTATAATGCAAGGTTAAAATTAACAACAGAGATATTTTATTCAACTGCTATTTATATTCAGATATAATAATTACACTGAAATAGAAATGTTTGTATACAACTCAGTTGCACATAAGGTAGTTTTCATAAACACTGACAAGTAAACATATATAATTAACAGTAAATAAGCTTCTCTTATTATCTTGTATCGCTTGTTATGGCTAACATGTGAACATTGGATAACTTTCCTGAGGTAAATGCAACATTAAGTGACACTTTGTTCATAAGATGTTTCATTTAGATCTTTCCGCAGTTGAAACACTGATTAAGCGATTATGAGACGTGGTTAAATTTCAATAAGTTGCACTGTATCTTTCAACATTTCTTCTGATATTCATGCATGGTTTTTCGAGATATACTTATATTAAAGTGGAAGAAAAGACTCTACAAAAAAGGCGCTACAGTGCTACATCTGTCACGTCACATTTAAGAGCTTCAAAATGCCATTTGTTGTTTGAATTTCATGATAAAATGGACAGAATTTGAAAGCTGATACTTTGTTTCTTATCAGACAAAGCACAAAGCTCTTTGAGATTATTGGATGGGAAGCGCTACAAATGAAGTTTGGTGAAGAGAAAAAACGTGGACCTGGCAACCCTGGCTTAAACTATGGGTGATTCATAAGGTCAAACAGAGTCTGCTTTAACGTTGCTATTTTTGAACTGTTTATGCTTTATTGTTGCGTTAACTTGCCATAAATACAACACAAGACACCTTCTTCACACACAGTATGGGTTGCAGTCTGACATATTTTTCCGCCCCCTTTTGATTAACAGGATATATTCAGCCCTGATCATTGGCTATTTTTAAACAACCAGCCAATGGCCGATTGTGAAAATAATTGCTTTTATCGGTCGATATCGATTATTGGCTGATACATTGGTGCATCTAAAATATATACTTTTTCATTTAAATCAAATCAAAATTGGAGTCTTGGACCTTTTAGTCCATGTCTATCATTTTTGAACTATATTGTTGCTGTCTAGCAGAAACCTTGTATCTCCAAAAACGCTACTTTTCAGGAAATGGGAAAAAAGGTTATGAGTCTTGACTGACAGTTTGAGGATCCAATTGAATTAATGCCCAATGTACTTCAAGTGAAATCAAAGAACGAACTGGTGTGATGTAATTCCAAACAAAATCAGGGCATATCAAAGTTTGTTTTGTTAGTTTTAGGAGTTTGAAAGCTGCCAAATTGAACTTTCCGGAAAAGTTCACTCTGGCTGGTAAACGCCATCGACCTTCCATTAGTCCGTAGCGATGATGTAATAGATAGGTGTGGCTCTGAGGCTCCGCCTCTTTGACGTGGAAATCTTCTCTGCTTAATTTCCTCTGTTCAGTCCATCGACGTCAGACATCACTATGATCGGATGCTTTCTAAACGGCTGTTTTCTCGCCACTGTCAATTTGTTGTGTGTTTATTTTGTTATTGAGAGGAAAGCACGCAGCACATATTAATCATATTCATCGAAACATTGCTCTCAGCAGCGTGGGCGGCATCAGGATGTTCGCTAACAGCGGGTCATGTATTGCAAACTTCTTTTTACCCCTAAGCAAAAAACGAAAAAGAACTTTGCCGTGAGCATATCGGGGCCTTTATAAATTACTAAGCAGAATTAGCGTGAGAGCGCAATTTAAAAAAAGAGCAGATGGGAGTGGAAAGTTCTACGTGATACTGATGAAGCGCAAATTAAAGAACACAGATGCAGCTGCATCATTTCCATAATGAACAACGCAATCTACCAGGAGCAGTGCAAATTAGCATCTGGTTTAAGACGTGCTTTTTTAGGGCGGTAAATACAGGCACAAACACCAGTAAATTGACTATTAATTGACCTTGCATGATTCATTTAAATACTCTCCTCCCATAAATTTTGCGTCTGAAAGGGAAACTCCTACAAATGCATATGCAATAAGGTCAGCTGCAAAATAACCTTATCCATGCCTTTACAGCACTAATTTTGATTAAATCCTGACAATCGATTTTAATGCCAAAAGAAGGTTTTTGCTGGCGCAAGCTGTTAGTAAATCTTGCCCACAGACTCAAGCACTTTTTAATACATTGCAATGGTTAAATATTTGCAAAACCCACAGACAGATGTAAAGTATGACCAATAAGCAATGATTTATGACAAACTATGGAGATACAAGGTTTCCACCCAACAGCGACATATGCTAATGTGTATATTTTCATTTTTAATCATTTGACAGTAATTTTTATCTAAAGAAACTTAAAATGCAATTACAGACTATATGCATATACAACCTGTATGTTTGCCACTATGTTCCTGTAAATCAAACCCACACTTTAAGAAGGGAATTAAGAAAACAGAAAAATTCAACACAACCTGATGTTAAAACGTACTTCATTCACTACATGCAAAAGGCATCATTCAGCAAATAAAATTCATTAAGGCAACTACAGCAGCTTTGGCAGACATTTCAAATGTAGACTTTCTTTACCAGAAAAATACACCAAAAATAATGATGACATCATCTTGTGCTCATGGGTGTAAATTATTTTACGTCCAGTCAAATGCTCTCTAAAATGTCCCTCCCCTAATACCATGTGTCTGTGACTACCAATAACAAGTTTCAAATCATCATTCATGGCCGTGATGCAAACTACAGGACTATAGGATATTTAGAAAAATAGACAAGCAATTTGATACTGTATGTCTTGCCTGGTTCAACAGGAAATACATTAAGACAATAAAGGAACTACGTTCGCCTAACAATTTCATGGGCCATTTAAACTCTTTGAACTACCTGAACAATTTTAAGCTATACTTGTAAAACTTGAAAAGTGCTTCCTTTATAGTTAAATAGCCATCAGGCAACTGTGACTCACCTTTGTGGAGGCATTCAGAAGCGATTCATGCCTTATGCATTTCAAATACACCAAGGTATCCTTTAAGCTTTTAGTACTAACATGAACTAGTCTTGCCAACTTGGTGTGGTGGATGATTGTCAGCTTGGGAGTCAATTGTTATATTTTGTGTCCCATTGTGGCCCAATAACAGCAGCGAATCTGCATCAACCAGCACAGCAAAAGCCCTCATCAGGCTGATATTTAATCAATAGCCAGCAACTATGTAAAACCCACTAAGCTTCCTGCTCTAAAAATGCTCAGTGTCACTAAAATAACCAAAGAACTGGTCTCAGCATGTAATGGAACTCAGACTCTTGATAGAGAAGTAATTTGAGGCAATTATCAAACTAACACATAAAAAGCATGAGGTTGATGGATGAGGAGGAAGTCAACTGATGAAGGGTCTTAGTTGGTCGTGATTGCGAGCAGCTGCAGTGGAAAAAAAGTGAAAAACGCAGATTAAGGAGCACAAGAGGACAGGAAAAGTGGAGACAAAAATATGGTGGTTAAGGGCAAAATGAGTAGCTACCAAACTCAGTCGTGACTCAGAACTGTCAGAAGAATCCATTTTAGCCCATTATGTACAATTACAAAGGATTTTTGGTTCTTTTTTTTTTTTGAGTAGAGAACAAGTACTAAAGAATACTTCACCAAAACAAAAGCTGGCCAATTTATATAATATATCCATTACCATGCCAAACACTCAAAGCAAGAGTTGTCTATATAAACTTTAAAGGGGTCCCATGATGCCCTTTTACGAAAAAAAAATAAAATAAAAATATGGTCGGCTCGTCAGGCGCATGGTCCAAAAGGGTTTTCCCAGTTTCTTAATGAGTCATGGGTGTGTTTTGGGCGTAACATGCAATCTCCCATTCCCTTTAAAAGCCAGTTGCACTTGCACCATGGTGGATTCGCTATTTACATGGTGGAATTTGTGAGCGGAATGACTCAACACTTCTCCAGAGAGGAATCCTTTTATTTTTTAATATTTACAAATGTTTGTGTGCTGCTGTGCATCCCTGTGTGTATAATAAGCAGAGAGTATGCGTGTTGTTCACCCGCAAATTACTAACACACCCTTTAAATAACACAAAAAATACTGTGCTATTGACTTTAGACCAGGTTTTTGTTGGTCAATGGCGCAGTCGTTTTCAGTTCCTCAAAATAGCCAACAATGTGCCTGAATACACCTAATTTTCAGACCAGCACGCCCATGGGTGAACAGATGGGCACGAATATGATAACTGTGTCGGGCTGAAACTAGTAAAAAACACTTGCGTCACATTGCACTGGGTGTATGATAGGGCCTGAAATGTGCTGTGATTGGTTAGCTGGCTCAGTGTGTTGTGATTGGCACCGCTTTAGCACGTGTTCAGGAAATGTTCCGCCCCCTAACCGCAAGCTCTACTCAGATGTAAATTATAAGAATGCCGTAAATTTCAAACCAATTCAAGCCTGATTCAGACTTAAAAATTTTAACAAACAAGAGGATTGTGCAGAACAGATTTCATGTACAGATTTTGCAAGCACAGATTTCACAGGATGTTTCAAATGTTTTTGGTTTGTTTGTTTGTTTTAAATTTTTTAGATACAGTGTTATACACCATTTAAACATGCTACTTGTTGAAAAACTATGGTAATACAAACAGTAATCAATCACAAAACCATGGTTAATTTTCCTAAGGGGCAGTGAACAGCCTTACAAAAAGAGAGCTTACAAAAGCCACAGTAAACACTATATTAACACTAATGTTGGCTAGCATGCAAGCGGAAAGAGCTTTGCTCTTTGTTTACATCATAGCAAACAACATAAAACTTATAATTGGAACTGTTAATAGAAAATGCAACTAGAAATAATAAGATAATTACAATTTGTGATCCAAAGACAACAGATTGTCCAGACAAGGGGGACAAAAGCAACATTCTAATGCAGCTCAACCAGGCCTAGCCCCGGTTTTTGCATATTCTGGGGGCGGAGATTATTTAAATGAGTAACATACAGGGCCTAAACTCTGCTTATTACACACACAGGGATGCGCAGCAGCACACAAACATTTTTAAACATTAAAAATAAAAGGATTCCTCTCTGGAGAAGCGTTCAGTCTTTCCACCATGTAAATAGTAAATCCGCCATGGCACGAGCACAACTGGCTTTTAAAGGGAATGGGAGATGAGACTCTGATTGGTTTATTGCACGTTATGCCTAAAACACACCCATGACTCATTAAGAGACTAGGGACAACCCTTTTAGACCATGCGCTTGGGCACACCGCCAATTTTCCCCCTCGTTAAACTAGCAAAAGTGGATTCGGACACGCCCTAAGTGCGCTTTAGACCATGTGCTCAGATCATTAAAATAGGGCCCACAGACTTCATAAGATCTGGAAAAAAACGTGTTATGGTCCAAACAAGTCGTTTGTTGTAGTTCTTAAAAAGTGGATTCTGTTAAATAAAATTTCTCCCTTTGGAGCGGACTTTGAGCTTTGTAACCTTGCAGATCTGTTTTATGCTCAAACAGCAACAGTACACACTAACTAAAGTTGAAAAAGTGAAAATGCATAATAGGTCCCCTTTAATAGTATTGTAATGATACTAAAATAACACTGGGTGGGATTTATTCCATTATTTTGCACTTTGCAAATTACATATTTATGCAGTCTTTGCCTTCATGTTGCTCCAAATGTTGTTGGTTGTTTGGGAAAGCAAATGACACTCTTCACTCAGCTCTTTTCCTTAAAGTTTGTCAAGCTCCAAAAAGGACTAAAACGCGCAGCAAGTGGTCCACTTCAGAGTCTTTAGCCATCATATAAAAGACTGAAATGCAAGTCATTATTCACTTAAATTACCCAAGAAGACTTGGAATATAGCATACAAATCATATGGACTTACTTTTATTATGCTTTTATGTTTTTTTTCCCCATCCTTTTTGGTACTTGCATCCAAAAGAGCTGCGTAAAGATTTATCCATTTGTTTTCTACAGATAAATATATGAGTTTGAGAATGTAAATAATGAAAGAATTTGCACTTTTGGCCAACCTATTCCTCACTAACAGTCTCTGCTTATGTGATATATGGCACTAGGAGGGGAAAGGACAAGGTGATGCATAAATGTTCTGCTGGTCAGTAGAAATGAATTTGCTACGAGCAGCAACACAAAATTCTGCTGTTTCCCTAGAACAAACTATCAGGTAGAAATCAAGCCCCTCAACATTCAGTAAATAAATGTTAAGAGTGCACCCGTGTGACATGCTGAATAGGTTCTAGCGGGAATTGCTAAACCACTGTTTTTGCTCACAATTAGCTTCGTTCAAGGGCACAAAACAATGGCTTTCTAAAACATCCTTTTAACAACAGCAAAGAAACACAATGGGCTATTAGCTTATTTGCAAAACATCCCTTATGAATGCACACGTTTTCAATGTGAAATGTTAAACTAAGCCTGAAAAACAGCATTGTGAGGCGAATGGTGGCATCCATACAAAACACACTGACAGATTCTCATCAGAACAATAACGAGTCTGTGGGCGAACGCCTCACGCCGCATTATCCTTTGTCATTGCAGGCGCTTCTCTCCCGCTGTCACAATTACCCAGCGTTCGTAGGTCAGACTCCACCGGGATCGTGTTGGATCGTGTCTGGTCCAAATCGCAGCTGACCCCCAGTCTAGAGACCACAAGTAATTTCAGGCGCAGGCCACCAGAGTGATTTGGTCTGGGAAGCGATTTACCTTCAGGATTACCTGGAGCCCCCAAGGCAACAGCTGCCTATTATGGAGGAGGCTAATCAGGATAGAAACAAAGCCCACCACAAAACCAGCGCCACAAATTCCTCTGATAGTCCATAATGCTTAAGGCTCCGTGGGCCAGTGATTGAAGGAAGTGGCCCTGGCCAAACTAATGCTGCCTAAAGACCTCAGGGCCACAGCGGGAGACAAACTAATGAAACGATGGGGAAAGAAACTGTTCAACACAAATTTGATTTAAGACCGCAAGGACATTCAGATAAGTATAAAGTGTGTTTGTGTGTGTGTGTGTGTGTGTGTAAGAAGTCCCTTCTGCTTATCAAGCATTTATTTGATCAAAAATACAGAAAAAAAAAAAAAGTATAATGTGAATATTAGCATATTAGATTTCTGAAGGATCATGTGACGTGGAAACTGGAGTAATGATACAGGAATAAATAATATTTTAAAGTATATTAAAATAGAAAAATCACGATTAATCATTTTCAAAATAAAAGTTTTTACATCATGTATGTGTGTGTGTGTGTGTGTGTGTGTGTGTACTGAGTATAATTATTATGTATACACAGGTGCTGGTCATATAGTTAGAATATCATCAAAAAGTTGATTTATTTCACTAATTCCATTCAAAAAGTGAAACTTGTATATTATATTCATTCATTACACACAGACTGATATATTTCAAATGTTTATTTCTTTTAATTTTGATGATTATAACTGACAACTAAGGAAAATCCCAAATTCAGTATCTCAGAAAATTAGAATATTACTTCAGACCAATACAAAGAAAGGATTTTTAGAAATCTTGGCCAACTGAAAAGTATGAGCATGAAAAGTATGAGCATGTCCAGCACAACACTTAGTCGGGGCTCCTTTTGCCTGAATTACTGCAGCAATGCGGCGTGGCATGGAGTCCATCAGTCTGTGGCTCTGCTCATGTGTTATGAGAGCCCAGGTCGCTCTGATAGTGGCCTTCAGCTCTTCTGCATTGTTGGGTCTGGCATATCCCATCTTCCTCTTCTCAATACCCCATAGATTTTCTATGGGGTTAAGGTCAGGCGAGTTTGCTGGCTAATTAAGAACAGGGATACCATGGTCCTTAAACCAGGTACTGGTTGCTTTGGCACTGTGTGCAGGTGCCAAGTCCTGTTGGAAAATGAAATCTGCATCTCCATAAAGTTGGTCAGCAGCAGGAAGCATGAAGTGCTCTAAAACTTCCTGGTATACGGCTGCGTTGACCTTGGACCTCAGAAAGCACAGTGGACCAACACCAGCAGATGACATGGCACCCCAAACCATCACTGACTGTGGAAACTTTACACTGGACCTCAAGCAACGTGGATTGTGTGCCTCTCCTCTCTTCCTCCAGACTCTGGCACCCTGATTGACTTTCATCAGAGAACATAACTTTGGAGCACTCAGCAGCAGTCCAGTCCTTTCTGTCTTTAGCCCAGGTGAGACGCTTCTGCCGCTGTCTGTTGTTCAAGAGTGGCTTGACTCAAGAAATGCGACAGCTGAAACCCATGTCTTGCACACGTCTGTGTGTAGTGGTTCTTGAAGCACTGACTCCAGCTGCAGTCCACTCTTTGTGAATCTCCCCCACATTTTTGAATGGGTTTTGTTTCACAATCCTCTCCAGGGTGCGGTTATCCCTATTGCTTGTACACTTTTTTTCTACCACATCTTTTCCTTCCCTTGGCCTCTCTATTAATGTGCTTGGACACAGAGCTCTGTGAACAGCCAGTCTCTTTTGCAATGACCTTTTGTGTCTTGCCCTCCTTGTGCAAGGTGTCAATGGTCGTCTTTTGGACAGCTGTCAGGTCAGCAGTCTTCCCCATGATTGTGTAGCCTACAGAACTAGACTGAGAGAGCATTTAAAGGCCTTTGCAGGTGTTTGGAGTTCATCAGCTGATTAGAGTGTGGCACCAGGTGTCTTCAATATTCAACCTTTACACAATATTCTAATTTTCTGAGATACTGAATTTGGGATTTTCCTTAGTTGTCAGTTATAATCAAAATATTTATTTTTATATACAGTAGTATATACATGCAAATATTTAGAATATACATAATTATACACAGTACACACACATATATTATGTAAAAACAAACTTTTATTTTGGTAGCAATTAGCGATTAATCATTTGACAGCCCTAATACATACACACACACACACACACACACACACAAAGAAAAAGTATGTGAACCGCTTGCAGAATTTGTGAAATTGTGAATAATTTGAACAAAATAACAGGGATCATACAAAATGCATGTTATTTTTATTTAGTACTGTCCTGAATACGATATTTTACATAAAAGATGTTTACATTTAGTCCACAAGACAAAAGGTAGCTGAATTTATTAAAAACGACAACCAAATTTTCATTTTTGAATAAACTATTCCATTGAGAGCTACAGGGATCATGCATTGCAATCAAAAAATCCCATCCAGGTAGCATCAATGGATAAACAATCTATTCCTCAGGCACATAAGAGGGCATCACATCCAACTGCAAGGGCTGAGGCGGACAGGGATCCTGAGTAATAAATCAGATCTGGCAGGTTAGGCTGGCGAGTCACAAACATGTTAACGAGCCATTGGGACCTTCAGCAGAGAAAAGACCTGGATCCACTTCACACAAACCGTTTCAGACATGCTCAGTCTGTGAAACTCAGGACCCCTCAGGACCCCGAAGACCACTTGAGATCAGCAGCAGGCTCACCTGGATGCTTGCAATAACAACACCTCAGAATATATGGAGCCCTAAATCTTCCAAACGTGAAAGATGGAGGCAAACAGCCCCTATTGTGAGCCAGAGAATTGGTTGTAACTGCCTATTAAAAGGGGCAGTTTGTTTTCAGTAATGTGATTTATGGCAGATATTTCTCAGCGGTGGAGAGACGCCATGTCAAAAAGTGTTTGTTTGGACAATTCTCTGAATTCTAATTGCACAGCTGGGTCTTTTCCCCGATTAAAATGCACCCGGCAGCATAATGGGAGCCAGGAAAATATTTGCTCACTTCTCATGTCGATTCACAATTTGGAAAGAGCACAAACAACAGACACTTGTTTTATACATGCATGTACATCTGACGCTGAAGCGAATCTGAAACATTTAACAATATACTCAGGATTCAAATTAGTTCAAGTAGAATCATGCTACTCTTTCAGAAATATAACTAGCTTATCTTATCTTATCTTAGGGGCAGTGTTTATTAAGTGATATAATTATTAGACTATGCAATTCATTTATTTAGAGCATATACTTAACTGAATCATATTATCTAATCATTATATAATTACGTTTCTCCATTTATCTGCCACAAAAGCAAGGATTTCAATAAGATTGACAGTATTAAGCATATGTTACACACAAATTTACACAAAACTAATAAAAATAAACAGTATAAAGTAAATACCTAATAACGGTGCTAAAGAAATGAACCTTTTTAGGTGTAAACCAGTTCAAGTTATGAATTCATGAATCAGTTCGCCAGTCCAAATGAGCTCACTCGGTTAAAAAGTTGTATGCATAATACACACACACACACGCACGCACGCACGCACACACACACACACACGCACGCACGCACACACACACACACACACACACACACACACACACACACACACAAAAACTGACATGTGCCTGAAATATTAAAATAATATAATACAGGTGCATTTCATATTATATAGGATATATAGTTCCTATTAATAGCCTTCTTTAAGGTTGAATTTATTTTGGACTCTCTGACATTTGTATTACAGATACATGCCTTTTAATTATTGCCACTTATGTTGTTATCTTTTATTTGTAAAGTATTTTTATGATATATACACATGATATTGCCAAAAGTTTTGGGACGCCTGCCTTTACATGCACATGACCTTTAATCCGTAGGGTTTAATATGGAGTTGGCCCACCCTTTGCAGCTATAACAGCTACAACTCTTCTGGGAAGGCTTTCCACAAGGTTTAGGAGTGTGTTTATGGGAATTTTTGACCATTCTTCTAGAAGCGCATTTGTGAGGTCAGGCACTGATGTTGGATGAGAAGACCTGGCTCGCAGTCTCGCTCTAATTCATCCCAGAGGTGTTCTATCGGGTTGAGGTCAGGACTCTGTGCAGGCCAGTCAAGTTCCTCCACACCAAACTCGCTCATCCATGTCTTTATGGACCGACGCTTTGTGCACTAGTGCGCAGTCATGCTGGAATAGGAAGGGGCCATCCCCAAACTGTTCCCACAAAGTTGGGCACATGAAATTGTCCAAAATTTCTTGGTATGCTGAAGCATTAAGAGTTCCTTTCACTGGAACTAAGGGGCCAAGCCCAACCCCTGAAAAACAACCCCACACCATAATCCCCCCTCCACCAAACTTTACATTTGGCACAATGCAGTCAGGCAAGTACCGTTCTCCTGGCAACCACCAAACCCAGACTATGTGTGTGTGTGTGTGTGTGTGTGTACATACTAAAAAGCAGTAATTAAATATTTTGCAAGAAGACTTAAGAGTTCAAACAATTGAGTGATAATTTAAATGAATCAATTAAATGTTTTGTTTCAATCAGTTCATTAAAATTAACTGTCCAAACGAAACGACTCAATACTTGATTATTGCTCCAGCTTGCTCAGTTGCAAAGTTGCATGCATGATATTATGCAAAACATTATGCAAAATAAACAGCAATGACGCATTTTGAAATGCAACACCGTGGTTGGCTTGGTCCTATAAAAGGACCAAAAAGGCAAATTTCCTATTGATTAGATTTACAATGTTTGCATGCAAAAGTCTGGGTGGTTAAAACTTCCAACGATCTGGCTCTAATTCTAGTAACAGCCACTTTTCACAATGCAATAAAATCATGATGAATAAAACCAAAAAAAAATGTTCCAGACAATGGCAGACTGGAGGAGCTTTCGAGAAACCTGCCTGATGAAAACCACGCTTGCAATTTCGCCAGGTGACACTATCGGTGCAGAAATTACACACTTCAGCACTGAGGACGAAGCGAGACAGAAATACTTTCACTTCTGTCACTCCGTGGAGTCCTGTGGCACCGACTCCCTACTTGATCATTAGAAACTCCACATCACTCATGCCAACAGTCCTCATGGGCATCCAGCGACACCACGGCCAGTCTCTTACTTAAAGACTTCATGAATAATTCACGTGCAGAGAGGCCATTAAAACAGGTCGTGCAAGGGCGGGAGCATCTTACTGCAAAATAGCGTGAACATTTCAGAGCAGTTTTATGCCTGGAGCAGCCACAGGGGAGTGATGAGCGGGACGGGTGACGCTGCCCTCGGCTACAGACAGCATTTAATCCCATCATGATGTTTGCTTAAGGACCCTTTAATATGTCATACTTATGAAGCAATTAGTGGCCCTGATGCTATTCCAGAAAACAACTGCAGCGGAGAGAGATTTATGATGTGACAATGACAAAGCCTCCGGGTGTGGAAGTAACTAACTTAAAGTGGTGATTCTACTAAACTACACTTTTCAGAAGTGAATCACTCAAGCACTTCATATGAACCATATTAACTATATGAATCCCATATTTTATGCATTAGTAAATCAATACATTGGACACTGAACATTGGTTCAATTAGAAGCATGAAAAAACTAAACGGTTATTCAAATTAGGGATTTTCTTGACTGTTTTCAGTCATAAAGTGAGCAGGATATATTAAAATTTAGCGCAAAGATTTGGCAAGCATGTATCCTGATACTAAACAGGGCTAACAGTGCCTGTGTCCTCCCCAGCTCTACAGCGCCCCACAGGTGAAAAATGGAACTGCAGTATGCTCTAATTTGGAGCCATTGGGGCTGATCTCTGGCTCAGTGACGTAGGCAGAATTTTATTTTTGGTCGGGCCTGGACAAATACCATACCCATTGTGCCGTGGTGGGGGCATACAGGTGCCACCCGCAAATTACACCTATACTTTCAGGTAAAATAATAAATTGCATCAAAACTTAGTGCCACGCACCTTATCCCTACACTATATCTACTGACAGTTACAGATGTTGTGTTACCGGCTTTACAGAATGAAACTGCGCTTGGAATCGAAAAGTCCTTTTTATAGAATTTTGCACAACTGCAAATTATAGGCTAAGTGATCGGGCAAACACACTTCATGAACTCACAAGCATGACATGCATGAGACAGCCTGACACCTAATTACCTAACACAGCTGTCAATCAAACTCATCAGTCATTATGCAAAAACTATAGACTGTAAAAAAACACATTTTATTTATTTTAGTATTTGAGATGTTATAATAATTTTGTAATTACGTTAAAATAATTTCAACAACTGTTATTTAACAAAGATTATATTTTTATAATAAAGTGGGGGGGGCCTACTCATCATAGGGTGTGCCTGTCAGGCCCACCCACTGGCTACGCACCTGCTCTGGCTGCATGCTAATTTTCACATCAACTTATGTAAACCTCCAGACAAAGACCATATCAATCCGCTTCATCTATGTGTATATTAGTCTGCATCAGGTCATTAACTAGCAAAGTCCCTTTAAGACCAGTCACTCGGTGGCCATCTTTGAAACGCCTCTCGCAAATGCAAGTGCAGCTCCTACCTCTTTGAACAGGGAAACATCCAATTCTCCAAAACTATTCACCAAGCTTATGATTAAATTTCATATTTGAAATCACCAATGAAATCTGACAACTGTGTCATAAATTTTGTTAATAAATGCTCGAATCGTGACAAAAAAAATTCCTGGACAAAAGCTGATGCGCACTTTGTAACAATGTCTCAAAACACTGCCTGTTTCTACAGCAACCAGAGCTTCTAACGGCAGCTGCAGTAATGCGATGACTTTACTAATTAATAATTGGCTGTTTCATTTAGAAGGCGGGGCTTATTCGCCATATTGGCCGTTGCAATTTCTACCATTCATAAGTAATCGGAGTGCACCGTCTTCTTATATATAAAGTCTTTGGTAACTAGTTGGCATGCCTGTTCTTCCTATGTGGAGTACTTTGTTTTCCTCACTGGAATTCCTACACAACTTGTAATATTCTAAAACAACATTCAGAGGCAATAAATGCTACATTATAGCAATTCTAAGATTACATTATATGCGTTTGTCGTGTGTAATAAAGTCTGTCAATCATGGACATTAGAATATAAAGCTTACGAAATGTTTATCCTAAACTAGACCCAGAATCTGCCCTACCTAAATTTACAGCCAGGAGCTGCTACTGGAATAAACTATATACAGAAAGCAAGCAAAGAACATTTGAAAATGTTCATCACTGAAAAGGTCAATGACTTCAGTCAGTCTCACAAAAACTCCCATTATGATCAATGAAGCTGACTGCACTGCACAATGAATCTCTTACCTACAGTACATCGTACATCTGCACCGGTTGATGATGAGAGTAGTCCTGAACATGCAGATCTGAGTGCAGAATGTCATTGAGTGTGCGCTGATGCATTTTGCACTGGTGACTAATTTAAACGCTTTTGATTGGCCATTGCATTCTTGTGCTCAAAAGACATGTCTGTGATTGGTTGTAATGCTCAACACTACAAAAAAAAAAAAAAAAAAAAAAAGATGTAAAAGGGAATCTTTGATGCGATCTGACCAGATCCCTTTTGCTGACTATCAAGTTAATGGTCAATGAATGGCTACATTGTTTACAAGCTGATTTATTGATGTATTTCTGCGGTTGAAACATTGATTGAGCAATTAGATGAGAGACATGATACGGATTTCAGTAAGTTCGACTATCTTTCAACATATTTTCTGATTTCATTCTGTAATGTAGTAAAGAGGAAGGGATGATCCGCATCGCTTGAACTGAGGCGCTACAGTGATCTCTTTCATATCAAAAGTAAAGCACAAAGCTTATTGCGCTTTATTGGACAGGCATTCATGATGAAACCTAAAAAAAAAAAAAAAAAAAAAAAAAAAAAAAGTGACCCATAGTCTCTGTTCAACTTTGTCTTCATAAATAAATAAATAAAAGACACAGTGCTGTGAGCATGTAAGATATGCTGTTTCTGCATAAAAAGACATGCATAAATCCCATAGCAGATCTATTCAGGTGGAGCTGGAGGAGGTAGAGAGCTTCAGAGGAACTCTGGTAGTGCAATGCAGGACTACCTATGTTTCTTGAGCAGCAAATCCTCATATCAGAATGATTTCTAAAGGATCATGTGACACTGAAGACTGGAGCAATGATGCTGAAAATTCAGCTTTGATCACAGGAATTACATTTTAAAATATATTACAATAATTTCAATTATAATGATTTTCACAATATTACTGTTTTTACTGTATTTTTTTATCTCTCGCCAAATGCAGCTTCTTATATAATGACTGTGCTCATCGGCATATTACTCGCTGCTGTGGTTTTTGGAATCACAACATCTCACTATTCTTGGTATGGTGTCAGCCCTAATGCGTATGAAGCTTGCACTGGCATCTGGCCACTTCAAGCACTGATAGTCGGGATCGGCGCCAGTCAGTGTGGCACATGATCGAACGGCAGAGCTTAGTAGAGTCCATTCTGTTGAGTCTGCCTGTTCTTAATGTGGCCAACTGGACAGCAGGCCTTTGGCTGATGAAAGACCACCAACCTCTAACGGGCAATAGAAGCCACACAGATGCCGCTCCACCAGTACACAACACTGAGAGTCAGTGTAATAAGAAAAACACTTAATGGACTTGACACATTAAATATTTAGAACTACTTTTCGCCTGTAGCCTGACTGTTAACTGCACAATATGATCCTCCTCAAAGATTACTTGTTTTATTTCATAACGGGGCCATTTATATAATAGAAAACAGCAAACATTGCAATACAGAAGCACTACAGCTATATTCTGACTTAGTTTCTGTACATTCATACAACTTTTTATTCAAATTGTTATGATATTTTCAATACAAAATCTATCAAACTTGATAAAAATGCAAAGCATCTGCTGCTTTCAGACTCTGCTATAAAGAGACTCAGAGAATGAACAGTGAGATCAGAGCAGGTGGAAGTCATTTGTGAGCAAGACATTTTTACATTGATACCATAGGGGAAAATGCCATATAGATATTTTGGTATCAGGTAAATTAGGCTGCTGTCACTTTAAGACCTAAGACGCATGGATCCATTATACTGTTACACATGCGTTTTCTTTCTCAACTTTACGTTCACTTAAAACATAGCTGACTGTGTTCATGTGAATACTCACCAAGACCGGCATTTTGACATTATTTGTGTGTATTTGACTGTCCCTCCCTTAGCCTGGCTCCGCCCTCCTACGCACTTTCGCTCAATCTTCATTTTCCTTCAGTACTCCGCCTGGGATTGCGGTATATTCTCTGGTTTTCTCCGGTCAAATTTTAACCGGTCAAATCAGCGAACAGAGGGAGTGGCTGAGAACGATGACATTGATGTTGTGCACTAGTTTGAGATGATGTACGTCATGACCAAACGTTAGCGATTGGTTATGGCAGATCCACAGTGGCTCTGGGCAGATCCAATAGTTTTAAACTTCAACAGAGTTCCCTCCTTCAAGGAAGTTAACGCTCGTCAATGGAGAGTGGCCAGACTCTCTGTACAAATTAAATGTATGAGAGTCTGGTAGAACCAAGAACCCTCACACTTTGTAACAAATCCTTCCTTCGCAGGTCAAAATGACCTGAAGCCCTAATTATACTTTTTTTTTTTTTTTTTTTTTTGGTCCAAGAAGCTTATTTAATTTAAATTAATTTTGATAATATTTTTTTCTATTTTTTTATGCAATTTGTTTGGAGATTTTATTTTATTTTATTTTATTTACCTTTAAATTACTAGATTTGATCAATTTGATCAATTTCTGTAATTTAAGAACATTCTTTGACTTAAATTCAAAATAACTCACAATTTCATGCATAACCCTTTTAATTCAGCTCAAAATATCTTACATTGGCCGTCTTTGCATTTCATGACTGCCACTAGATTATAGCTCTATATGGAGTAAATGAACTGTTCCGCTGGCTCCTAAAGTCCGTTCTGTTCAATATGCATTCAGATACACATCTAGACGTTATAATTTTTTTTAAAAGAATACATAAATAAAGGTTTTAGCATTTTTAGTTTGAATTTTGAGCACTTTTAGGTTTTTCTATGGGAACTGAAGCATTCTGTGCATTTCATTTACTCCTAAGGGGGTCAAATTGAACTGTGAAGGAAGGATTTGTTACTTTTTTAAATTTCAACCACAAAACTCATAGAATCCAGTAAATGTTTTGTGTGTATTTGTGGTTCAAGTGTGACAAAAGTGCTAGGGCCTTGGATCACTTCGATGAACACTTCAATGAAAAAAAAATAATAAAAATTGGTCAAAATGACCCGAGGGAAGGATGAGGGTAAGCGCAATAAGCAGTGAAAAATAACTCAATTTAATGCTGAGAGGCAGCTTTATGTGTGCACACTTTGGGTGTGAACACAAGATCTGCGAGAATGAGTAAAATTATGTGCAATACATGCATATATATATAAATTTCATATATATATATCTATCATATATATGTAACTGTCAACTCTGATTTTATCCAGCATACTGTAAAATAAATCTCCACCTCGGCTCCTCTCTAGAAGCAAACTATTTCCTGTGAGAACGAGATGCACTTTGGATCCAGTATTCACTGTATTGATCTATCACAGGGCAAACTGAAGGCAGGTGGAGAACACAGTGTGAAGACGTCTCTGGGACATTACGGCTTGTTCATCTTCACATAAGCGCTGTACTGAAGGGGCTTACAGAAATCCTGCAGACCTGAACCTGAAGGAAATACGTTACAATATATTATAAAGGAAAGGCGGTTCCTCTGAACCAAATCTGATAGGAGACGTTCACACAGTCAACATGAAATCACCTGTTTTACTTTCTCATTACATGTTACTGGTCTTATTGTAAATGAATTATCAGTGAGTGCACGTTATTCAAAATATAAAAACGTATGTCTTGATCATATTTGATTTTTCAGCAAATAAACCCCTTTCATTTTTAGCCTCTCTTCAAACACGACTCTATTCTGGTTTTAACGCCCACCTTTCACAACCTTTTTCTCATTAAATATCTTTTCACTTGGAAAATACATCAGATATTACAGACGTATGTTGTAATCACAAGTCTGGCCCTTTTTAACTTCACACAACCCTTCAAAAACGCAGCACTTATTGTGCGAGAAGCCAAAAAAAACATTTACGTTCAACCATTTATAAGATGCTTTTAGCCAAAGAGACTTACAAATAAGAAACATCACAAGCAATATATCACAAGAGCCAACAATATTTGCAGCACACAGAGTATTCGACAGAGAAAAACAGCACATCATGGTGCCAGAAAGCACAGACTTGTACTTTCATTCACATCCACTAAATATAATAACTAAATGTAAATCTGTTCCAGTGGTGTAAAGTATTTGAGTAAATTAAATTAGTTACTGTACTTAAGTGTCTTTTTGGCTACTTTGTAGTTTTACTGAGTATCAAATATATTTGCAACTTTTACTCTCTACTAGACTACATTTTTGAATAAGTAAATGTACTTTTTACTCCAATACATTTGTGATGAGTATTGCATTTACACATGCAATAAAGCTATGCTATATTATGCTATATATGCTACACATGCTATAAAGAAGTGATATCGCGATCTAAGGGCATTGAAGGTACTATATCTTGTGTGTTTGCCTTTACTTACCCAACCTTGTCAACAAGGCTACTTTATGCGATTGAGAGTGCATTAACAGGCAGGTGTTTGATTTATGAGATAAGTTCATGACTGCAGCCGCTGATGAGGCTGAAACCAGCACATCCAGTGCAAGTTGACCATTTAATTTTACTTGACATTATTTTATTTATCCTCTATATTGATGAGAAGGATGCTGGTTAACTTATGGCCTTTTTGTGCACTTGAGGTTAACTGAGACTTGAGAGTTTGTAGACATTTTTGAGGCTGTGTCGACCTTGATTTATTGCAATATTGAGGTGTTCAGTTTTATTTTGATTTTAGAAAATGAACATGATTCCTCATCTTACAAATTGTTTCTTATTTTCACTGGTATGTCTCTCAGGTGTGGAGGACTAGTGCATTGTTAGTGCATTGACTAGTGCATTGATACTCTAGGACTTTTACTCAAGTGGTATTGGAATTGGTGACTTGTAACTTGTAATGGAGTAGTTTTCGCTGTAAGAAATCTGTATTTTTAGTATGGTTTGGTTTGGTTTGGTAAGTGTGATTTTCAGGTATTCTTTACACCTCTGGTCTGTTCCTCACACTTAACTACTGTTGACTTGTGACTTCAGAAGACTTGGAATATATAGCACAATTCATGTGAAGTACTGTTTTTGTAATTTTTTGGACATGAAAAATCTCTAAAAACTCTTTTTTTGTGGTCTACAGGGGAAAAAAGAATAGCATGCGGGTTTGAAACAACAGAAAAGGAACAGCATACAGGTTTGAAACGATGAAAAAATAACAGCATACAGGTTTGAAACGACATGTAGGTGAATAAATAATGACCAAATTTTCATTTTTCATTTTCACTGTTGAAAGTAAAATGCAACAGAGATATTTTCAGTGAAAGCTCACGCAGATTTCCCTTCACGGCAATCTGCCCGTCACAGCGACGATGACGGCCGTACATCAGCACACAGTGAGTCCATTTACTCCTGACACAAATTGTTATTACTATGGGGAATACTTCATGCTTTTGACGCTGATTTGTACACCCTGATGAGAGTGATTCATGGGAAATGCACCGAGTGGTACGAGTTATCGTGCCATTTTCTGTAAATAGAGCCCGGGGCTGAATCACCTGCGGCAGGTGCCTTCTAGATGTTTCTTTGACGTTTCACATCAAAGTGCGAGACAGACTTTGATCTCTGTGATGTGGAGACACTCGACTATGGCCTCATGGTAAAACGCTGTCTCAAATGTGGAAGCTTCTGTGCAGAAATGAAAAAGAAGAAAGGCGTTCTTGGATGTGTACTATGTCAGATGTGAGTTTCCTCTCTGGCTGTACCTGCAGCCTCCATGAAGCGGACACGGTTCTGAGGTCAAGGGCTTATATGGATGGTTTTCCCTTTGTTTTAGATGTCAAATTTGGGGCAATAGTGCTTTAAAGAGGAATTTAGAGAATTCTAGCATCTTCTGGAGGGTTTGCATCCCCTTTAAAGCCATCAAAACACAGTTTTATTTCACCGCCTTATAGGATTCAAGACCATTTTAGGACTTTAAATCACCCGTGTAAGGACAATGACAGCCTTGTGCAATAAAAAAAATATATATATAAATACATTGGTCTATTTACACATTCTGACATCCAATATGATACTAAATCAGCTTAATTATGCAATTGTATTCTTTAAAGCGATAGTTACTTTTTCAAAATATCATTTTGTTACACAGAAGAAAGTCATACTAGATAAAAAAAGTGAAGAATTTAAGATATAAATGTTAAAATTTTCAGTTTTTTCCTTTAAACTACTCGACTACACTTACAGACTCAGGCAGGTCCGAACAAAAATCAAAGCTTAATTAATGTGCATCCAGGCATTTGAAATCAATAAACACATCCTGAGCTCATATAGGAATCACAGCGAGTTTATTACACAGAGTGTAATAATCCTCTGTCATTACATGAGACTGAAAACACGACTCTTATCAATATTTGAAGAGATGCTCTGTCCCTCTATCCATCAGTCAAAAACAACCTTGTAAATTTGAATTTAATTAACCCAGCTGCATATGCAATGAGATGTTTTAATTTATTAACTCATTTGCATGCCACTGAATTGTGCTGCACTTTCTCTTGAGAAACAAGCAGAAGACAGTTCATAGATTACATTTCATTGTGCTGTTCCTCCTGGGTTTTATGCTTATTTAAAAACATCAGGATTTATATTTATGCATGTATATAATTGATTTCTTGCTGGGGCCATATAGCAATTTCATATCTTTAATAAAACACAAGCTACACTCAGAATAGCTTTCTGCTCATACCATTCCATATGACTGCAATATGCATTATACATATTGTGCAAAGCATGCAAATATGCATGCAATACCAAAGACTTTATATATAGATAGATGGTGCACTCATGTTACTATGAATGGGAGAAAGTGCAACGCACAATAGAGCAGGTTACTTTGGTATGAAACAAAAATAAAATGGAATAAAGATGAATGAACATCAGAAGGTATGTTGTTTCAAATCGCAGAAAGACGTCAATACACACCATTTTTCAAGTTCAAGCTGCCCAGCAACGTTAATCTACTAACTCTTCTGTGTCTGTCTGGTTTGTTTGTCAGACAAAATGGTGGATTTGGCATTATGATTGGTCAGATTGCTTGTCATTCAAACTCTGAGTGCAACAGTCTGGTTCCATCAGTAAATACTCCATTCATTTTCTGCAAAGGGAAATAGATTTTAAACGATAACTTATAAACCTTTAAAGACAGACTTTGCTACGAGGTTGTTAATCGATTGTATTTGCATCAGTTGAAGCTGTCAGCCAGCATTATTTCAGCTTATTTTTAAAATAATTTTGTTTAACAGCGGAATCCATAGTGGAAAAACTACATTACCCATAATGCTGTGAAGAAATTCCTCAGAACAAGCAAATCATGCCAAAATATCTCTTTAGCTCCGCCCACTCCCATGAAGCACTGCAAATGATGTAATCGTAATAAAAATAAAGAAATAAATTATATATATATATATATATATATATATATATATATATATATATATATATATATATATATATATATATATATATATATATATATATATATATATTGCTTTTATCACTTTCAAATTTTATTATACTGTTTGCAATGCTTCATGGGATTGTAGTTCTTTCCTCACTAAAGATGTTAAGTACACAGTCTTGTACTTTTATTTTTGTCTGATGTTCAAATGCATTTTTGCTTCCAATCAAAGTTTGTAAGGTTATGATTCACCTCGTAGCTGGTTGGCCGTTCATGTCTTAGAATGCTTTAACCAAGTTTTTTTTTTTTTTTTTTTTTAAATCCCAATGGGTAAAAAAAAATGGAGAAATTACATTCGGAACATGTTTTATGTCAATGTCAAATTGGGCTAATTATGCGCCATCCTCCATGACTGACCTTCCCTGTCAAACCATAAAACAAAGCTGCACGTTCAGAGCCATTAAACACATACCAGTCCTGCACTTTAATAGGGTTACATAAATAATGTAGGAAACGAAACCACACTGACACACCTGACCTAAATGAAACACTGTAAAACGGATTCTGAATAAGGCACCTTGAAAGTTGTAAATTTTTCCTATAGTGTTTGTAAACACCATGAAAGAGGCAGGAAATTCAACAATGCATGAAAAATGAATGGCTTTATTACAAGTTAATCTCTGTGCCAAGAAAAAAAACCCTGCAGAAAACGCATATAAAAGTATACAAAACGCAAGCTAATTCCTGCAAATAAATATTTATATGTATGCTCACAAAGCCACAGGAAATACCCTGAAAAAACACATTCGTAACTGACAATATTGCTTCCTAACTATTGAACATAAAACCCTAATGAGCAATGAGAAATAACTTGGACTGCTGATGACCTCGAAGGAAAACTGCACACGAATGCATCTCAGCTTGGCCTTAAAATGTATACCATTAATAGCTCCCAAATGCAGCCATTAGCAGGCAATAGTACAGACGTCACTGCTCAAGAAATGCCCATTAGGCGTCAATGTGCTGCAGAATAGCTCCAGTAACTCTACAGAGACCCGAATGCAGAGTGTGAGATCATAAACGCTTCAGACTCTTCTCTAATGAGCTGCCGAATGCAGAGATTCACATGCATTAAACATACAGTGACCCCAAAAAAAAGTATTCATACACTAAAGTCACACTTAAAGATGTCTGAATGTCAAAACTTAAGTGGCTTAATTGTTCCAGCACTTCTTGGGGTCACTTCATATGGGGGCATTTGTTATTTTTATGACCAATTAGAGTAACCAGCGATCCTTATGCTTCAAGCTTCTCATAACTTAGTGGCTTAACTACAGCAACATTCAGATATTTAACTAGCAGTACCACCGTAAATAACCATAATGTGATTTCTCTTCACAATTAGAGCAGTATTTTATCAGGAGCAAATATAACGTGTAAACGCATACACAATATACAACTAATACACACTCAAATCTACACTGTAAATCCAAATAAGTTGGCAAAACTGGCAATCAGTTACATCGCATTTTTTTTTTAAGTTAAGCAATTGAAAGTTTACATTTTAATTGCTCTTAACTTTAAATATTTGATTTAAATTAAAATGATCAACTTAATTTTTTAGTAGTGGAAACTTGGCTACTACACTTACACTACTAAATCTCCCACTTAACATTAATCTTGCACACAGACATTATATAACACTTCATTTGAGCATTTACTCTCCCTTTTGGGTGTCATGGCAAAACATGCTGGGAAATAGAAATCCCAGCCCAGTTTCAGTCAAATTTAAGTTTGTCTAAATGAAAAGAAACAAGTTCATAAAACTCAAAAAACAATGAAACAGTTCAGATTACTTAATGTGTCAGTTTTGTGAACTCAAAAGAAAAAGAAAGTTCTAAATACTCATAAAAGTTAATTTAACTGAGCTATTTTGTTTAATTTGAGTTGGCTCTACTCAAAACAAATAATTACAGTGTATAGTATATAATGGGGCCAAACTAAATAGTGACAAACAGCACCATTTTACCAAATCTTTTGAGACACACACACACACACACACACACACACACACACACACACACACACACACACACACACACACACACACACACACACAATACTACACAGAAACTGGTGAATCTTTTGAATGAACAAATCAATTGACTAAAATGAACTCCTAGATAGTCACTGGTAAAACTACATGTTTGAACACAAATAAACTAGTGCCATGCTATTTTTTAGTTAATTACTCCCCAACAAAATTAGAGTCTATGGTCTGCAGTAAAATAACATAAATTGGCTCTGAGTGTTTATTTTCTTCTTTTTACCCATAAATGATACAATCTGCTCATCTCACCGGATCAATACCATCAAAACTCATTTGATCAGTAAAGGGCATCAAAGACGAGTGTTTCCCCAAGCGCCACAGCTTTGATCCCAGAATCCTCTGCATGTAAGACCACAACACACACACACACTCTAACTAAAATTACAATTCACATACTGCAGTGAGAAGTACGTACTGCTGTCACTGTCATTTCTAAATATGAAGCAACCAGTTTTCCAGTTTTTTCAGGGCTATATTGCAGATTATTTTTGCCAACTCTAACCCTAGTCTCAGCCTCAGATGTCACATCGATGGACCGCTGGCTGATCGTCTGATGCATATGGCACACTTAACTGGAAATACTATAGGAGTTTCAAAGTCGTCATCTGATTAGGATGTCCGGGAGACATGTGTGTCACGTTCTTTAAAGTCGCCATAAAAATAAAAATTGGCTTTTAGTAAGAATATGTTAGCCTTACTGTTATCTATAAGATAGTGTGCTCCAAAACAATGACAAAATTCAATGATTTTGATGACATCACTGCACTTCTGTCCAATCAAATGCTCTCTAGTATCTGAAGCCCCACCCCCTACATTATAAACAGACGAAGCTGCGGCTGAAATCAGTCACTTGTTCACACATTTACTATTTTCTACATGGTGAATGGCACATAGTGCACTATATAGGGGATGGAGAATGATCAGACGGTGTAAATATGCATTCCATTGGGGCGAATGAAGTCTGGCTTCATGTTAGTGTCACGCGAACCACTGCAGTTGCTGCAGACCAGAAAATGTATCGGAATCTCCCATTCTCCTCCCAATCTCCCAGAGATCAGGAGGAGAAACGGCAGAGATTAGGAGGAAACTGCGGCTTTACCAAGCTCAACGGCTCTGGTCGAGCTGTGATATAAACTAAACACTATTGGCTATTTTAAAAAAGGGGAGGAGCTGTTTGATATGTCCTGCCCTGCCTTCCTGTTTCAGTGGAAATTACATAAACATTGAATAATGCTGCACATTTCAGTGGGACTTTCAACGGTCTGCCTGGAAGAAAAAAAATACCGCAGACACCAAACTGGATGAAGAACACTGTTGTTTTTACAACTGTGACAGTGAGCGCTTATCAGGATCAACTAAACACTGGAATTTTAAAAGGTAAAGTTTGCAGAATAGACATCCAAGAGTTTTACACACAGGTCTGTTATTGTGTCTTGTATTTTTATTTATTTTTTTCATACTATGGAAGTAAATAAGGGTCCGTCAACTGTTTGGTTACCAACATTGGTTATCAAAATATCGTCAAAATGTCAGCAGAAGATATTATAAAGGTTTTTTTTTTTTTTTTTTTTTTACCTTTATAATACACTGCGCCAACTACCTTGAAAACGTCTCAGGTTACGTATGTAACCTATGTTCCCTGAGAACAGGGAATGAGACACTGCGTCCCGTATGCGTTCTGGGCGCCCTTTGAAAGGAACCAGCTGATAAAGAGAAAGTTACATAACGAATCAAAGTTCATCACAAGTAGATTTTCCACAAGCTGAGGTAAATACTAGTATACTGATGCACAAATAACACAAACACACATAATGCAATAAACATTCATTGAACAACATAAGATGTAACATAAAACCCTAATGTACATAACTGATAAGAAAAAACTAAGGAAAACCATCAGGCTGTCATAGAGAGGATTTTGGGAATGTCAGTTTACCTTTTTTTTCACTGTAAATTATTAGACGACTTGTTCTTATTGACTTCCAAAAAAAGAAAATTTACTCTGATTAAGTCCCATTGGATCTATTATATTCTTTTACCATTAAAATTACAATATTCTTTTACAGTGTAGATATAGTATACCTTAGAAACCCTATTTTCAATATACGATGATTTTGGAGTCTCTAATTCTAATCTCACATACAAGGTTTAGTCTTAAGAGTCGTACACACACACACACACACGTGACCTGAAGTAATTAATTCTCAATGTGAGCTGTCAATTTGATCCTCAGTCGTTTTAACAAGACACATATCTGAAGCGATGCTTTAAGTGCACTTAAGTGCAGAAATAAACCCGATGATATGAATGAATGGAAGAACAGGAAAATTGGGTCGCACAGACAATCAGTGCTATAGACTGTGTGTGTATATGTGTATGTATGTATATATATACACACATACATACACACACACACACATATACATACACTCACCTAAAGGATTATTAGGAACACCTGTTCAAGTTCTCATTAATGCAATTATCTAATAAACCAATCACATGGCAGTTGCTTCAATGCATTTAGGGGTGTGGTCCTGGTCAAGAAAAACATCCAGTATGCGGCAGTCCTGTGGGCGAAAATGCCTTGTTGATGCTAGAGGTCAGAGGAGAATGGGCCGACTGATTCAAGCTGATAGAAGAGCAACTTTGACTGAAATAACCACTCGTTACAACCGAGGTATGCAGCAAAGCATTTGTGAAGCCACAACACACACAACCTTGAGGCGGATGGGCTACAACAGCAGAAGACCCCACCGGGTACCACTCATCTCCACTACAAATAGGAAAAAGAGGCTACAATTTGCACAAGCTCACCAAAATTGGACCATTGAAGACTGGAAAAATGTTGCCTGGTCTGAGGAGTCTCGATTTCTGTTGAGACATTCAGATGGTAGAGTCAGAATTTGGCGTAAACAGAATGAGAACATGGATCCATCATGCCTTGTTACCACTGTGCAGGCTGGTGGTGGTGGTGTAATGATGTGGGGGATGTTTTCTTGGCACACTTTAGGCCCCTTAGTGCCAAGTGGGCATCGTTTAAATGCCACGGCCTACCTGAGCATTGATTCTGACCATGTCCATCCCTTTATGACCACCATGTACCCATTCTCTGATGGCTACTTCCAGCAGGATAATGCACCATGTCACAAAACTCGAATCATTTCAAATAGGTTTCTTTAACATGACAATGAGTTCACTGTACTAAAATAGCCCCCACAGTCACCAGATCTCAACCCAATAGAGCATCTTTGGGATGTGGTGGAAGCAGGAGCTTCGTGCCCTGGATGTGTATCCCACAAATCTCCATCAACTGCAAGATGCTATCCTATCAATATGGGCCAACATTTCTAAAGAATGCTTTCAGCACCTTGTTGAATCAATGCCATGTAGAATTAAGGCAGTTCTGAAGGCGAAAGGGGGTCAAACACAGTATTAGTATGGTGTTCCTAATAATCCTTTAGGTGAGTGTGTATATATATATATGTGTGTGTGTGTGTGTGTGTGTGTGTGTATGTGTGTGTATATATATATATATATATATATATATATATATATATATATATATATATATATATATATATATATATATATATATATATATATATATATATATATATATATATATATCTCACATACAGTCCGGTAAGGTTCAGCTGGTGTGTTTCCATGTTGCTAGTTTCCTTGGGAACACAGACACCCACTCGCTTCAGCGCTGCAAGGCCTCATGGACTCACTGCACACTTGTTAGGGATGTGTGAATATATGAGTGTGCACACATACTCATGCATGCATACATTCATTACAAGCTTAAATGTATCATATTACCACCACATAAACATACCTAAGCAGTGCTGAGGAGGCTACATAGAAACTGTATCTTGTCAAGTTACTGGGTAATCACAAGTAGTTCACTACACTTCATGAAAACCATACACCAAGCAACACAAAGCACCTGTAGCTAATCACGCTAAAGCTATATAAAAGGGCAATATTTTTAAATATTTAGTTATTAGGTAGTAGTATATAATTTATGTTTACAATCAGAGCAGTGTTTATTAACACACAATGTAAAGAATCTAAATGTAACTTATAACACCCTATTTAATATAACAATCAAAAACACGGCAGTGAAAGGAAGCATTTCACTATGATTAATCACATCTAACATAAAAGTCTGTAAATATATAATGTGTATGCGTGTGTGTATATATATATATATGTATTTATATGTATATATATGTATATATATATATATATATATATATATATATATATATATATATATATATATATATATATATATATATATATATATATATATATATATATATATATATATATACATACACACATACACACACACACACACACACACATATTTGCACACACACATTTACAGACTTGTTAGATGCGATTAATCATGATTATTAATCGATTTGACAGCACTTGCATTAAAAAATGCATTTAATTGATAAAAATACAGCAAAAACAGTAATATTGTGAAATATTATTACAGTTTAAAATAGCTCTTTTCTATTTGAATATAATGTAATTTATTCCTGTGATCAAAGCTGAATTTTCAGCATCATTATTCCAGTCTTCAGTGTCACATGATCCTTCAGAAATCATTCTAATTATTATTTTTTTTTTATAAACATTTCTGATTATTATCAATGTTTAAAACAGTTGTGCTGTTTCATATTTTTGTGGGAACTATGATACACTACCCTTTTTAAGTATATGTACATACATAAAGCTACTTAAATCTTGAGAGAGAGAAACAGACTTAATTTTTTTTTTTAAACAGAAAAAGTAGCTTGTTACAGGAAACACTACATTATCAGCTCATGCTACTCTCATACTATTAACAAAAAGATATAGTTGGAAACATTACAACCAACACTGTTGGTTCAACCGGGTGTCACTGTTAATGAATGTGAGGGAGCAAAACTGACAGAATCTCAAGTAGAGCACTAAAACTCACTATAAATACCTCGCAGCATGAGGCCGCTGCCATTAGCACTGCAGCTGCAGGGAAAAACGCTAATAATATATACGTTTAAAACATCCACCGTGTTCATTTTCCACTAAAAATGAAGTCTGCCTGTGTCTGACACGTCTGGATATACAACAGAGGCCGACTGCGAGCATGTAAGTACCAAAGCAAACTAACAGTGTGAATAGACTGCAAAGCATTTCCTCATTTGGAATCCACTTTTGCCCACTGAACTTTGCCAACTCAGATGCATTGAAGTCCTTAGGAGCCGCTGCAGGACATCAGCTGTGTTGGAGTCAGCTTACAGTGGCCTGCCGCATTCTCAGCGCTGATTCGTAACAAAGCAAGAGCATGCTGGGTCGGCCTTATGTCATGTCAAAACAAACTGCTTGGACCCTGAGCGCTTCCGATGGGAGACGTAAAGCTGGCTGCTAGCGCCTCGTATAAAAATGGGAGAAGAGTATTATAGTATTCTCAGAACAAACCATCACCATGACTGCTCTCATGGGTGCTGGTCTTTGGCTTTAGCTTTTCCCATAGTACTGTGCCATGCAATGAATAGATAAAGCAATCCGTTAGCATTTGCAGTTCTGGCCACATGCTTTTTTGAGCCAATCATGGGAACTGTTAATATCAGGAAACTGATACCATGACACTGATTAGTAGATGGCACCTACTATATAATAAATATAATATATATATAATAAATATAATATAATATAATATATATATATATATATATATATATATATATATATATATATATATATACACACACACACACACACACACACACACACACACACACACACACACACACACACACACACACCTAAAGGATTATTAGGAACACCTGTTCAATCTATCATTAATGCAATTATCTAATCAACCAATCACATGGCAAATGGGTGGCAAATTTAGGGGTGTGGTCCTGGTCAAGACAATCTCCTGAACTCCAAACTGAATGTCAGAATGGGAAAGAAAGGTGATTTAAGCAATTTTGAGCGTGGCATGGTTGTTGGTGCCAGACGGGCCGGTCTGAGTATTTCACAATCTGCTCAGTTACTGGGATTTTCACGCACAACCATTTCTAGGGTTTATAAAGAATGGTGTGAAAAGGGAAAAACATCCAGTATGTGGCAGTCCTGTGGGCGAAAATGCCTTGTTGATGCTAGAGATCAGAGGAGAATGGGCCGACTGATTCAAGCTGATAGAAGAGCAACTTTGACTGAAATAACCACTCGTTACAACCGAGGTATGCAGCAAAGCATTTGTGAAGCCACAACACGCACAACGTTGAGGCGGTTGGGCTACAACAGCAGAAGACCCAACCGGGTACCACTCATCTCCACTACAAATAGGAAAAAGAGGCTACAATTTGCACAAGGTCACCAAAATTGGACAGTTGAAGACTGGAAAAATGTTGCCTGGTCTGATGAGTCTCGATTTCTGTTGAGACATTCAGATGGTAGAGTCAGAATTTGGCGTAAACAGAATGAGAACATGGATCCATCATGCCTTGTTCCCACTGTGCAGGCTGGTGGTGGTGGTGTAATGGTGTGGGGGATGTTTTCTTGGCACACTTTAGGCCCCTTAGTGCCAATTGGGCATTGTTTAAATGCCACGGCCTACCTGAGCATTGTTTCTGACTATGTCCATCCCTTTATGACCACCATGTACCCATTCTCTGATGGCTACTTCCAGCAGGATAATGCACCATGTCACAAAGCTCGAATCATTTCAAATTGGTTTCTTGAACATGACAATGAGTTCACTGTACTAAAATGGCCCCCACAGTCACCAGATCTCAACCCAATAGAGCACCTTTGGGATGTGGTGGAACGGGAGCTTTGTGCCCTGGATGTGCATCCCACAAATCTCCATCAACTGCAAGATGCTATCCTATCAATATGGGCCAACATTTCTAAAGAATGCTTTCAGCACCTTGTTGAATCAATGCCACGTAGAATTAAGGCAGTTCTGAAGGCGAAAGGGGGTCAAACACAGTATTAGTATGGTGTTCCTAATAATCCTTTAGGTGAGTGTATATATAAAATATCTAATGTGTGTAACATTTTAAATAATATGTATGATACAGTGCATAAACAATCAACTCTATTTGTATATTAATATATAAATACTATAATATAAATGTAAAAATTTTAAATTATATTAAACATTTTAAGATATTTAAATAAAACAATTTGTCTCTAATATAGTACATAAACAAATCCTGAAATTGTCTTACGTTTTTCCTTATGGAAACTAGTTTCTGCCTTGTTTTGAAACTTGTTTGTTTCTTATCTCACAATTCTGACTTTTTTCTTACAATAGCAAGTTTATATCTCACAATTCTGAGAAAAAAAGTAAGAAAAGATCCATGGCAGAAACAAGCTTCCATAGTTGTGGCATCTACCAGCAGAGGCTAACTAGACCATGCTAACCAGCCAAAACTTGACCTCAAATAAATTTGAATACATTTAAAAAATGTATATGTATGTATAATACAGAGGCTAACTAGACTAACTAGCCAAACCTTGACTCTCTGATGCCACCGTAGAGTAAAGCCCTGGGTATAGGGCCGTGAGTGTGGAAAGACATGTTCGGCACATGCACACTATCTAGTAGACTTTTGTTTTCAATCACTCGCACATGCGCCGATATAAGCACACTGTCCACTCAGGCACAAAAACTGCACACAGACGGTGTGTGTGGATGTCCGAGGACCCTCCTGATAACTGCATGAACTGGTACAGAGACAGAGTGGCCACGTGGTTCATAATCTGAAAACCATGCCCAATCAAACCGTCTCCATTGACTTTGTATTGCGTGAAGCGGCCTCCTTGTCATTTCTGACTTATAACAAAAAACAGAACAATGTCTAAAAGCTGTTATGTGACAGGGTAAGGCAAACAAGCTAAAAAACCCAGAAGTGTAATATAACATGTCGCGCTCTGTCTCAATTGCCTGTATCCACTTTCGTCTCCTTAAACGTTCGTCTTTTTTGGGTTGACAGCTTATAAAAGTTAGTTCTGGGTTTTTTAGCTTGTTTGCTGTACACCTTGTCACATATCAGCTTTTAGACATTGTTCTGTTTTTTGTTATAAGTCAGAAATGACAAGGAGGACGCTTCACACAATACAAAGTCAATGGAGAGCGTTGGATTGGATGTTTGATTATACCATCTGGATGCTCAAAATTGATCATGTGAATGCACATTTTAAACAGCTTATTGTACAGGTAAGTTAATCACATACAGATATTGTGCACACAGAAACATTCAGTGGCGCAGAAATGTATATGATTTATCAATAAAATAGTTTAGAAACTGAAAAGTTCTAACATAAATTTCTTAGTAACTGAAACCCACAGCTTCACTATTAGTAGAGAGATGCTGGCAGGTAATTCAGGTTAATTCACACTCTCTCACTAATGCATTCATATAAATGTAATCTTTACTGGGCTACTTTATCTGTATCTGATTCAGAACGAGCAGAAATCTGTGAGAAATATAACGACCCAAAGACAAAAGAACTGATAAAAAAACAGTTTATTTTAGGGTTCAATTCTCACTATTAACTAGTTGCTTATTATCATGCATATTACTAGGATATTGGCTGTTTATTAGTACTTATAAAGCACATATTAATGCCTTATTCTGCATGACCATATTCTACATCCCTTAATCCTACCCAATACCTATACTTAAACACTACAAAAATGACCATACTAACTATTAATAAGTAAATTACGAGTTTATTGAGGCAAAAGTTATAGTTATTAATTATTAGTTTAACTCTACAACATATACCATCCCCTAACCCTACACAACACCCCACCTTCGGCCATCTGTAGCTCAGCTATATAAGTTATATCTACTTAGAGAGTCATGGATGGCCGAAGTATACATTGAGCTTAAGAATGAGACAGATGGAGTGGGCATGAGTGTGCGCAATTCATGTGTACGTATAGTTATTCATCTGCTGGGTTTGGCGGTCTAGACGGGCTTCCCTGCCGCCTTCCCAGCTTAGATGCTTATTGGAAATGGGAAACTGCAGGTAATTTGGCTCAGCGTTGTTCATCACAGATGGTAAACAGAACAGGCTGGCTTGATAAATAGATCCCATTCTGTTTTCTTTGGCTTCCACGCACAACCTCCCAGCCGACTCTCGAGACACCTCCGCTCATGCAAGTCTGCAGTGACAAATGGCTGTTTATCTACAGGAGAAGGCTGGGAAGTAATGAATGTCCCCGGGTCTACAGTCGAGAACATCTCAGAGGTCTCACTAGCCTTTGAATCCTGAGGGACGATGCGCGACTTACACAGCCCTCCGAGAGTAATAAAAACATGAATCATTTATCTAATATTCTCATCATCCAGACTGACCTGCCATCAAATCTGTGGACAGGAGAGGACTTGGATGAGTCACAACCCTTCTTTAAATCTTAAAGAGACAAAAATGTCAGACTGAGGCATTCAGATTATGAGTTTGTCTGCATTTTAAAAGGATAGTTGACCCAAATATGAAAGCTGTCATCTACTCTCATGTGACATACAACATGGTCCGTGGAACACAAAAGAAACATTTTTGAAGAATGTTCAACACAGCTCTTTTTCATAGAACCAGGAAGAGACCACACACACACACACACACACACACACACACACACACACACACACACACACGTGCGTGTTCTCACACCCAAAGCGCACATAAAGCCGCCTCTCAGAATTCCAAGTCCTTTTTCGCTGCTTATTGCACTTACACTCTCAAATACACACAAAATGATGTCAAAATGCTGGTCTTGGTGAGTATTCACGTAAACACAGTCAGTTATGTTTTAAGTGAATGAAAGTTGAGAAAGTAAATTCATATGTAACAGTATAATGGATCTGTGCATTTGGTCTTAAAGTGACAGCAGCCTAATATACCTGATGCCAAATTATGAGATAATATAAAAAATATATATATGGCAGTTTTTTCCCATGGTATCGATGTCAAAATTGTGGCTAGTGAAAATGCTGAGTGGCTAGTATCTTTGGAAAATTAATGTCAAGCCCTGTATACACATATAATTTGAACTGCCATTGTATGGAAAAGCGTTGCATCATTCTTTAAAGATTAATCATGTATTCAACAGCAAAAATAACAGCATTTTTAAATGACATGATGGTGAGTAAATGATGACAGAATTCTCATTTTCAGGGGGTGAATTATTCCTTTACCTTGTTTTCCCCTGAAGGCTCCAGACAATCTCAGGCCTCAGACTTGCCTTCATAAAAACCCACATGAACATTCCCATCATGCATCTAAAAGCAGAACCCATAAATGTGGCTACGACTGATCAAAAGGGCTGAGAATATTGTCTCTCCCTGTCCCAGGATTAGACCTCTGATTTTCGCAGAAATTGCTCAGGAACTAGAGAGCATTCATTTCATCTGCCGCTCAGACATGTTCAGTACGCTGGTGTCAGAGACGCAGGTTGAAAGAGGTGCTGGTATCTCTGGAGGGCTTCCTGCTTTTAATGTAAATATTGCATGAGGAAGGTTGGTGTGTTAGACACGGTCTAGATGGCAAGAGGATGGTGACTATGTGCTGCTTCATCCTTCCTGTGTGACACGGACTGAAGCTTTGTGAAGGGATGAGACGCAGATAGAAAGAGAGCAGAGAGAAAGGACAATGCAGGAGTCATGCTCGGAAAAACCAGGACTCACACCTAAAAAAATAAAATCGCCTAGTAGAAAATCTGAATATTTCTCTGCCTTCCATGTAATTTCCTCTAAAATATCTAAGTAAGTAATCAATGAGTAAGATCAATAATCAATCATTTACCTCACGTGTAGCAACAGTTGTGACGGGCAGATGCTGATTATCTGATTATCTGAACTCTGTAATCATGAAGAGTGTGTCCACACTTGACAGGTTTGGTCTTATTAAAACAGGTTTGGTTCTCATTCTGCTTTCAAGCAAAGTCTGGTACAGTTCGAGTGAAATATGAATGCAACGCGGACCAAAGACATGTAAACGAACCAAAAACAGGATGTGATGTCACAAGATGTGACCCTAGACAGTGACAGAGGAATTTCTGGTGCTGTTTTATCTAATTTACACATTTCATAAGTTGTTTATGAGTTCTCAGCTGGTCAAAATACCATCATACTATGCGTACACACATACAACAAGCGTGTTTAGCCCAGCACACAGCATTGTTTTGGGTCCTGTAAGCTCCGTCACAAAATATACGTCATAAGTTTTTTTTGTTGTTGTATCTTTAGGTTTGGTGTTAAAAATGACAATATGAACACAAAACAAAAGGTGTGTTCACTTGTAAAAAGGAGTTCAATTCACTTCGATTGGTCCGGAACAAAACAAAACATTTAGTCCTGGTCCACTCTCCGTTCATATTAGCATTTTAACACCGAACCTAAAGGCATATGAATATATTCACAACCTGATTGGTCGGCTTTTATTATGTATATTTCACGACTGAACTTAAAGAACACCCAAAACAATGCTGTGTGCTGGGCTAAATGCGCTCATGTATGTGCGTGGCTACATATGATGGTATTCTGACCAGCTGAGAACTTGTGAAGAGCTTATAAAATGTGTAAAGGAGTCAAAACAGCGGCAGGAATCCCTCCGTCACAAACACAAACAAAGATCTTCAGCGAGGAGACGCGGTTCTGACACCTGTACCGAACTGTGATGGACAAGATCACAAGAAAAAACAGGTGTGCTTGAACATTCTGTGCTTTCTAGGGTCGCATCTTGTGACATCATGTCCTGTTTTTGGTTCGTTTACATGTCTTTGGTCCGTGTTGCATTCATATTTCATTATGCTGGTCCTAAGGTCCTGAGCTGGAGCTAGTTTCTTAGGACCAGCACTTGACCAGCTTAAAAACAGCTCATGACCAGCTAAGACCAGCTTAAACCAGCTCAAACCAGCCGCCATGCTTCAAAACATACCAAAGCAGCATATGCTGTTTTTTCAACAGAGAAGCCATACCAGAGTTCATTTGGAAGAGGAACGAGACCCATCTTTTCAGCAGTCTCTGTCCTCTTGTTTGATGCACACCAGGGTTCAGACACTTACTCAAATCTTACTCAAATGAACTGCACTAACAGAGTAATCGCACCAGGGTTCATTTGGAACCAACCAAACATGCCAAGAGTGAACACCCTAAATGTATAATTTTCTTGGTCCGGACCAAAATAACTAAGAGAACTGAACTACAAGTGTGAACACACCCAAAGAGTACAAAAACTTATGTCCCAGTCTCACCCACTTATAGTTTATGTTTTTGTAGTTTCAGAGCAGTTTGCAAGAACATCTGCGTATACGAACATCCCAAATAAACTACCACTGTACAATTCATTTGTAAACACAAGCTATTCCAGTTGCACATTTTAGCATTATTATGCTACACGTTATTGATCTCATGATTTTACAAAATGTAACAGTTCCAAACCAGTATAAACTAGACTGGAAATTCAAGCTGAAAGGCATGCAAAACACTTTTGAGAACGTTGTGATGAGTAAGAGTGTGTAAAAAGTGATGCTGACTAATCAACGAGGTGTAGAATAGGATCAAATATATTTAAATTACATGCACATCATAAAAGAGGGAAAGTAACACTCGGTTACAGTGTCAGATGAGGTGAACGAGCCGTAGAGATCCTGATTGAGCCCGAGGCGAGATCTCGAGTAGCACTCGCGTCCGACCGTGTGACTGTGTTGCTGGGGGCAATGAAGGGTGTTAATGAGGAGATGTTTCAAGCTGGCAGCAGCACCACTGCTTCTCACTCTCTATCACATCGCCGGCCATGATTCACAATATGCAGGTGCATTTTAGCCCTGTAGGGGGCAGGAGACGATTCGTCATGCTATGCACCTATATGAAAAATTATACATGCAAAAAACCAGTCCGCCCACATACGAAGAACATCAAAGTCTGGCGCACACAGGACGCAGCCAGCGCAAACACAGCGCTGCAGGCACTTCTGCTATTTTTCTCTGCAAATCATCACAAAATATGGAGAAAAAGGAAGAGGATGGGAAGCAAGGAGACAACTTTCTCGGGTACAAGCACAGCTGGAAATCAATGACGGGAAAATAAAAAACGACCAGAGCTGGCAGATGGGGAACGCAGGGTCGTAAATCCACAGCAGATAAAAAAAGATGGCCCTCCAAATGGCGATGCATGATTTAGCTGGGATTTAATGGGACATTGATAAAGTTGTCAGGGAAGTTATACGAGGCATTTCTTTAGGGAGGAGGAGGAGAGACTGACTGCAGCATTCTGGGTAATTGAAAGGCCCTGCATGGGAAAGAGAAAATTATGCTGTGCTCAAGCGATGTGGGCAAACAGAGCGAGTGTGTGTGGGTGTTTGTTTGGGCAGAGAGTGGGCAGACAGAAACTATAGTATATAAGAGCTGAAGGGCTTTGGAAGAGTGAGCAGCTCTTTTGGTTTGCAGAGCCAAGACTGTACGTCTGTAGATCACAGCAGTAAAGGCAGACTGAGCATGGAAGAAAGCAAACTGTAGATGCTGCTAAATAAATACTATGGGAGAAATTAAGAGAAACATATTTAGGAATATTATTTGAAACAAGTATATTATTATTATTAGAACTAAAAACAGTTTACAATGTTTGTATGTGGATTTTTGAACTTTTTTTACCGGCCAACTGAACACAGAAAAGCTAAAGAAAATGACGAGGTAAAATATGAATTCAAAAATATTATTAGAAATAAAAAACAATTAGTATGTGAATTTTTGCACTTCAAATTAAGAAAAAAACAAAAACAAATTTTAAACCAAAGCCAAGAAAATATAGAAAATAGAAATAAATATATATTATTAGAAATAAAAACACTTCAAAAAGTTAGTATGTGGATTTTTGCACTTTAAATTAAGCAAACAAACAAAACAAAAAAAGGTTTTTTTGCCAGCCACCTGAATAAACAAAAGCTAAAGAAAAAAATTAGCAAAATATGATATATTCAAAAAAATATTATTAGAAGAAAATGTTTAGAAATTAATAAAACGCACAAGTTTTTATGTGGATTTTTGCACATTAAATTAAGCAATAAAAAAAAATAGACTGCCAACTGCATAAAGGCTAAACTAAATGAAAAATATGACGTATTAGGAAGTACAAAAAAAATATAGACAAAAAATATATATTAGTTTTTGAAGTCACAAACTGCTCCATGTTTCGGGTTGGAGATTTAAATTGTAATCCATATAACAGGCAAAAGGGCAAAAACAAGGGCAAACAATCCAAATGAGCGACAGGGCAGAAAACACAGGAAAAAGATTATTCAAAGAATCAAAAAACCAAGACACAGGAAACCAAGATAATGCTCAGAAATGCAGTGTAACATACAAGACTCCGCAAAGAATGAGTGAATACACAGGGCTTATAAAGGCAAATTTAACAAGGGTAATGAGAAACAGCTGAAAGTAATCAGGCATAATACATTTGGGTGATGGGTCCTGGGAAATGCGGTCCATGATGAGATAAAGACAGAAGGAGTGCCCTCTTGTGGCTATCATAGGCGCTGCCGCCTTTGACTCTGATAGCAAGGTCAAAAGCCATTAGACAATTTTCCTGCATATGCATATGCAATCAGCTCAAAGAAACGTATGCAGAAGAGTGCACAAACAAGCAAACACTACGCCTTCACTCGTCAGCCGTTGAGATGAAGGGGAACACTAACGGATGGCTCTCTCCAGGTATAACAGGCCTCTGTGCTGCAGACAGTAACATCAACTGACAGTGTGAATCAGGCAGTCAGAGGCCACGGCCACAACATTACAGCATGTGCACATTGTATATGACAGACCTGCAACCTCAGCTCCTGCCTGATTGTTTTTCCTGTACTTTCTTTCTCTGTTGCCATGGCTACAATGTCATGCCACAGAGTGGAACAGCGGGGAAGCGTAGAGTAGCTTTGTGTGGCCTGCAGGAGAATGACATGATGCAACACCTGTTGTTAAGACAAGATGCACAGCAGAAAAACCCTTTAAATCTTGTAAAGCACAACCTTGAGTAGTTCACAGCTTAAAAAAAAATGCATTTGCAATAGTTACGTGTTTAGTAAATACAATACTACTGATCATCATCATGATTGCTTCATTAAATAATACATTAGATTACCCAAACTACATCCTTGCCAAACAACTGATGAAGTTTGCATCAGTAATTCTGTTATTTTCCTGTTAAAACAATCTGTATTGTATAAAGCACTGTAGAAATAATGGTGAATTGACTTCCAGCCAGTTGCAAGCTTCAATTTCATTTTGTCTCTATGATATGAGTCTAGAACTGAATGAAGATCCTGTCTGAACCAATCAGCTTCCACAAAAAAGACTCCGCTCCACAATGACAAGAGGAAGCGTGAAATCAGAGAGCAATAATTGGAAGGAGAACATGCTAGTTTCTGCTGTCACTGCATCTGTTCGAGAAGAAATGAAGGTTGAATTATTGGACCACAGGATTAAATGATGAGCAGCGAATCACAGTCGCTCACTCGTCACGTGTTTACCAGCGCTGTACATCATTCAGAATCAAATCTTTTCAATTCTAATTAAATTCTTGAATTTGAAACGAGAAAGCAGAGCAGGTTATATACTGTATATATAACCTTACAAAAACATCAAAAGCTTACAATGCCCTCAGTCATTACTACAAAATGCAAAATACAAAAATGTATAAAATACAAAATGGCGCCGCTGTGTTTGGTCGCCGTTCAGGTCGCTCCGCGAAGACTGTGCTTTTATTTACTATTTTACTTTCTTTTACTCTCAGTTTTTACAAACTTATCATCTGCATTGATCTACTACGACAGCAAAACTCTTTTGGACATTGGTTACCTCTACACTGGACTGTTTCAGGACACTTTCGCCCGTCCTCCTGTGGCCATCTGAGATTCTTCGAACGCCGAGTTGAACAATGGCCAGAGCCAGCGGCGTAGAACAAAGAAACACCGTGGGAAACGCGCTGGTATCCGTAACAGACTGAGGAAAAGGGCATTCAGACCTCCTCTCCCGAGCATTCTTCTAGCAAATGTTCAATCCTTGGATAATAAGATGGACGATCTTAGAGCCAGGATAAGTTTTCAACGGGACATGAGAGACTGTAATATCTATTGTTTGTCTGAAACATGGCTCACGCCCGCGGTCCCGGACACAGCTGTGACGCCGTCGGAGAACTTCTCTGTTTTTCGGATGGACAGAACAGCCGAGGCCGGTAAATCCAAAGGCGGTGGAGTGTGTTTCATGATCAACAAGAAATGGTGCGATCCCAGGAACATCACCATTCTCTCGCGGTCCTGCTCACCTCATCTGGAACATTTAACAATCATCTGCCGCCCATTCTATCTGCCTAGGGAGTTTTCTGCGGTTGTCGCGACCGCCGTTTACATCCCACCGCAGGCAGACACAGCGCTGGCTTTATCTGGCCTTCATGATGTTGCCAGCGGCGTCATAAACCAACATCCCGACGCAGCGGCATTCATTGTCGCGGGCGATTTTAACAAAGCAAACCTAAAGAAAGTCCTGCCAAACTTTCACCAGCACGTCTCCTGCCCCACACGAGGAGCAAACACACTGGATCACTGCTACTCTCCGTTTAAGAACGCCTATAAAGCGCGGTCACTTCCAGCGCTTGGCAAATCGGATCATGCCGCCATTTTCCTCACTCCCGAATACAAACAAAAGCTCCTCCAGGAACCCCGGTGAGGCGGGAAGTTAAGCGTTGGTCACCCCACTCAGAGACCGCGCTACAGGCAGCTCTGGGCGATGTGGATTGGGACATGTTCGAGCGAGTTCAGCTGACGTAAGCGAGTTCACAGAGCGTGGCGCTTTGCTTCATCAACACGCTTACAGAGCAAGCCACGCAAACAATAACAATAACGTCCTTCTCAAATCAGAAACCGTGGGTGGACAATTCAAATTCAATCGCGCGGCAGTGAACGCGACGCGCACTGCTGCTTACAACGCCGGTCTCCATTCAGGGAATATGAATGAATACAGATCGTCCTGCTATGCTCTCAGACGAGCAGTTAAAGCCGCGCAAAACTCCGTTATAAAGACCGAGTGGAGTCTCATTTCCAACTCAACGACTCGCGGCGCATGTGGCAAGGTCTGAGGTCCATCTGCTCCTTTGGATCTAAATCCTCTGCAGAGGTGAACGCTGATCCGTTGCTCGTGACGCAGTTAAACTCTTTCTATGCTCGCTTTGACTGTAACGCGCGCGCGACTCCGCCAAGTGGCGCGTTAGAGGAAATTACTCAGAGCAGCAACAATCACGTGATCTCTGTCTCGGAGGATGAAGTTCGGAGAGCACTCAAGCGTGTGGGCGTCAGGAAAGCTGCTGGGCCGGATGGTATTTCAGGTCGTGTTCTGCGGTCCTGTGCTGATCAGCTCACCGGGTTGTTTACATCTATCTTTAATGAGTCCTCGCTACATCTGTGGTCCCCACCTCCTTCAAAAAAATCCACCATCATCCCTGTCCCTAAGAACAGTAAACCCTCTTGCCTAAATGACTATCGTCCAGTGGCTCTCACGTCTATAGTCATGAAGGTCTTTGAGAGACTCATTAAAAACACCATTTGCGCCTTCATTCCTGACACTTTGGACCCTCTTCAGTTTGCCTATCGTCCCAATAGATCGACTGAAGATGCCATCTCTCATGTCCTCCACTCCTCCCTCACTCACATCGACAGCAAAAGTGGGAACTACGTAAGACTGCTATTTATTGACTATAGCTCAGCCTTTAACACCATAGTTCCCACCAAGCTAACCTCCAAACTCCTGGATCTCGGCCTGAATCCTTCTCTCTGCCACTGGATTGAGGACTTCCTCACTAGCAGGCCTCAGGTGGTGAGAATAGGCCAGTCCACCTCCACCTCCATCACCCTGAGTGTGGGAGCTCCACAGGGCTGTGTCCTGAGCCCCCTGCTCTACTCTCTCTACACGCATGACTGTTTGTCCACACACAGCTCCACCTCTATCATCAAATTTGCTGATGATACTGTTGTCCTGGGCCTCATTTCCAACAACAATGAGGCGGCATACTTGGACGAGGTGGAGCATCTAACATCATGGTGCCAGGACAACTGTCTCTCTCTGAATGTTGGCAAGACCAAAGAAATGATTGTGGACTTCAGGAAGAGACAGCAACGGACATACTCCCCCTCATGATCAGCGGGTCACCAGTAGAGAGAGTGAGCAGCTTCAAGTACCTGGGAGTAAACATCTCCGAGGACCTGACCTGGACTGCTCACATTCAGACACAGGTGAAAAAGCCAGGCAAAGACTGTACCACCTGCGCCAGCTGAGGAAATTCAGGGTTTCACCAGCTATCCTGAAAACTTTCTATTTAGGGGCGATAGAAAGTGTTTTAACTCAGTGCATCACAGCGTGGTATGGGAACAGCACCAGTCATGACCGCAAAGCCCTGCAAAGAGTAGTGCGCTTATCCGAGCGTATCTCAGGGTCAGCTCTCCCGTCTCTGCAGGACGTCTACACCAAACGCTGCAAAGGTAGAGCTACCAAGATCATCAAGGACTCTAATCACCCTGCAAACCCTCATTTCACGCTGCTACCATCTGGTAGCGCTTTCAAGCCTGATGGCCAAAACTGAGAGACTCAGGAGGAGCTTCTTCCCCAGGCCATCAGACTCCTGAACTCAGTCACTTAACATCACGTGACTTCACTTCAGGATAAACATCGATACACTGACATTGCACTGCACTTTCTGTTCTCGTTGTTACTGTGTAACAACCTGTCATAAACCTGTTTGCACATTATACTCTTTATACATTTGTTAACCACATATTTATAAGTCTACAGTTTACTCACTGCAAAGTCTACTTCAATTATTTTATTCCACTTTATCCTTATTTGTTACCTTTTTTTTCTCTTGACTTGATTATTTATAATTCTACAGATATAGACATATATATATATATATATATATAGAGAGAGAGAGAGTACTTTTTTTTATATCCTATTTCTATTATAATTTCTTCCTTGTGTTTTTAACTGTGAATTTGCACTGTCCATGGAGCGGACCTGTTTACATTTCACTGCCGGTTGTATATTCTGTATATAACTGTGTATGTGACAAATAAAACTCTTGAATCTGAATCTTGAATCTACTAGAGAGTTAGTGTACTGTTCCAATTAGTCAAACCTTTAGAAGGATGTAGTAACACTTGAGTGTTACCATGATCTTAACTTTAGAATTAATTATACGTTATGCCAATTGTGCCAATACAATTGTACCATTGTATGTGAATTGCACTTTTTAAGACCAATAATATTGGACCCACTCACTTTTACCACTTCTAATTCAGCCCATATGTCTGTTCACTTTTCAGAGTGACGTCAGTCAAGTCCACTCAACTTGAGGAATGCCCTAATAAATTAAACTCCATTTCGCGTTTTAGCTACAGCCTTGACTTCCATGCAGCTGCTTCTTCAAATCCATTCCACTTGACTCATTCAGAGTCACATAAATTAAAAAGGCTCTATTATGCAAAATTCACTTTTATAAGGTGTTTGAACACAGATGTGTCCACAGTGTGTGTAAACAACTAGCCTATAAATGGTAAAAATCCACCCAATACTTTATTTATAATCCCAATCAATCATTATCAATCACTCATAACACATTGTTTCATATTTCCCCCTACTCATACCTAAGAGTAGGGAAACCCCACCCAGGACTGTTGATGATCTGCCTTTTAGCAGAGACACACCCCTGAGTCTCTGACTGTATTCTATGTCGTTAGTTTTAACCCAAAAACACTCACCATCTGTGTTATTCATAAACATACATTTATTATGCATTGTATAGTCGGGTGACTTTTTTACATTCCCACACGTGCACCTACACAACAATTTATAGTCTTTTTAAAGATGTCTCACCCGTGTTCAGTTTCTGGGTGCGGTCGGCTGGTTAGTCCGTTTGACGGGCATGATTGCTGTTTGGCATGCTTTGGCCTCGTGCACGCCGAGCGCACGTTCATGGATGAGTCATGTTCTCACTGTGGGAACATGACCATCGCGGTGTTGCGATCGAGACTCAATGATCTCCGTCAAGGAGGTCGGTGTGGGCCAACCCGACGAATGTTCCTCGGGCCACACCCCCCTCTAGCACACTGCAACCCGTGGTGTTCCCAGATGAGGGCGCTGGTGTTTCCCGTCCTGGGCCCAGTGTTTCATTTGGTGCACCGGCGGATGACACCATGTCGATCGCCGCATCACAAGGTGGGCTGGAGTCATCCGGAGATGAGGATTCAGCTGTGTTGCCTCCCTCGGGAGCCCCAGCACTGCCCAAGTCTGATCCGGAGCTTACGGCCATGCTTGCCCGGGCAGCTGAGAGCATCGGGCTTGAGTGGAACCCTCCGCCATGTCCCGAGCGCTCTAGGCTGGATGATTGGTATCTGGGGGCAGCCCGTGCTGAACACGCCCGCCAGCCTCCAGTGCCCTTCTTCCTGGAAGTGCATGAAGAGGTGTCGAAGTCGCGGAAGTCCCCGTTGACTTTTCGCGACTGCTCGGCAACTGCTTCCGCCTTCACTGCTCTTGACAGCGGTGCGGATGCTATCACCATCCTTCAAGTCTACCAGGCGAAGGTGCTCAGAGACATGCACGAGGGTAGTGCTGACCCCGCTTTAATGCAGGAGCTACATGCGGCTACCGATCTCGCCCTACGGGCGACGAAGGTTACTGCACATGCTCTAGGTCAGGTGATGTCCACTGTGGTGGTCCAGGAATGCCACCTATGGCTCAACCTGGCTGATATGCGAGTCTGAGCGGAACGTTTCCTCAACTCTCCCATTTCCCAGGCTGGGCTATTCGGCGGGGCAGTCGAGAGTTTTGCCCAACAATTCTCGGCCGCACAGAAGCAGACTCCACCCAGCCACCGGCACAGACACCTCAGCCTGCTCCCCGTCGAGGCCGCCCTCCTGAGGCTCCCGCCCCTCCCACCCAACCCCAGCAGCAGCCTCCACCCAGGTCTGCGCATGGAGGTGGTCACAGGAAGGCTGCCCAGCCTGTCTCCACCCCGAAGCCTGCCAAACGACAGGCCAAGCGACGTTCCTGAGACGGGTTGCTCGGAGTTGAACTCGGTTCTTTCCCAGGAGATGGTGGCAGGACCACTCCTTCCCCCGGTGGAGGGCCGGGGGAGAATCTTTTGTTTTCCCCTTCCGTCGCAGGCCTATCCATGGTTAAAGAAAGAACTGAATCATTCACCTCCGAGCCCCAAGAGGGTGCGGCTGGCAGTGTGCCCTTAGAACGACTTTCCAGGCATGTTGTTATGTCAACAGATGCCTCAGCCACGGGCTGGGGTACCATGTGCAATGGACATGCTGCCGCGGGCTCCTGGAAAGGACCCCAGCGCCTATGGCATGTCAATTGCCTCGAGATGCTGGCCGCACGTCTTGCCCTGCACCGCTTCCGAGCCCTGCTGAAGGACAAGCACTGGTACGTTCAGACAACACGGCGACAGTAGCGTACATCAACCGACAAGGAGCTTACGTCTGCGCTCCCGCCGGATGTGCCGACTCACCCCATACCTGGTTCTCCGAACTTATACTCCTTGTGACAGCACCTCCCTGGCCTATTCCTCTGAGGAAGGACCTCCTTTCTCAGAGACGGGGCACCATATGGCACCCACGTCCCGATCTGTGGAACCTACACATGTGGCTCCTGGACGGGATGCAGCAGGTTTGAGTACCCTACCACCTCAGGGGGGGAGTTGCATTATGCAAATTCCGCAGACCCATGGCATTTTCATGCCATTGGCTCGTTTTTTAGATCTCGAAGGCAGTTGGCTTCTAGGCAAAACCCCCATTTCGTCAGTACTGACGTAACTCGGAGTGTACTGACTGAAAGGGAACGAGGGTTACATATGTAACCGAGACGTTACTAGAATGTTAATATTGTGTTACTCATTTGTTCCTGTGTAGTTCATTCATTAATGACGGAACTATTCTGTGTTACCGGAAAGTTCCACCTCTCAATGCTTCTAAAAAGTCAAATAAAGAGAGAGAATAAAAGGTTTACACTCATCATGTAGAATTTATGTAGAATGATTTTCATTTAAAAACATCCTTACATCCTTTTACATAAAAACCCACATATCTGCAACCTTCTCAATAAAAATGCTGTATTTTACCAGCAGGTGTGTGTGTTCGAAGGTGGAGGTCACGCTCTGAAACTGATAGTGTTCTGTGCCTATATAACTCAGTCCCTGCTGTGTGCTTAACCAGCATAAATAATACACAACCTCACTGTCCTACATCTCACACACAAAGCTCAAGGAACTGACACACACACCCTTGGGCCTTTACACACACACAGATCTAGCATGCCTCCAGAGCTCCATCACGCTTGTCCTCCGCCCTCCACGCCTGACTGTCCTACAGCACATCCTCGTCTTCAGACACCATCACTGTCTGAGGACCTTCATACTGCCACTCTCTCTCTCGCTCTCACACACACACACACACACACACACACAGATCAGACAGTTACTCTATTAACAGCACAATCTAAGGTCCAAAATCATCCACAAAACAAACAAATTGTGTCGTTAAATAAACATGCATCAAAAACGCAGAAAAAGATTATTATTATTTTTTTTTCAATGAAATATAATAATAATAATTAGTGCATAACTTATGCTGAGTATAATAGACCAGCTCAAGTCCCTATAGTTGAGTAAATAATAAGAGAATTTTCATTTTTTGGAGAACCTCCAGAATTAAACGAGCACAAAGTAAGGAATAAAGTATGGAAGCACAAACCTGCATATTTAAACTACAATTCATAAATACTTTTAAATTGAAAATTTAATTTAAAATATATAAACAAAATGGAAAATATATAAATAATATATAAATATATAATATTAAATATATAAATTAATCAATACATTTTTAAATACTCTGCAATAAGCAAGTTTATATATATATGTAAATAATGTACTATAATATAATGTACACATATATACATTACACACACACACACACACGTTATATAATAATGCACATTTTATATAACATATATATAATGCACGTTATGCCATTGATTCAAATATACATACATACATACACATACATATACATATACATATACACACACTATATATATATATATATATATATATATACACATACATATACATATATATATATATATATATATATACATATATATATATATACATATATATATATATATATATATACACATACATACATACATACATTATATATATATATATATACACATACATATATGTATATATATATATGTATGTATGTATATGTATATGTGTATATATGTATATATATATATATGTATATATATATATATGTATATGTGTATGTATATATATATATACACACACACACACACACACACACACATATATATATATATATACATATATGTATATATGAGTCAAACAGCATAACATGCATTATTTCCTTTTAAAATAATTTGATTCATGACATATCACTTTATTCTATAAAACTTCGTTTTTCACAATTTAGTTTGAATTAATTTTAGTGCATTTAACACACATTTTATTTTATTATTTTGCTATCTTAAATCCCAAAACGTCAGGTGGTGCAACTGTCTGAACAAATGAACAGAAAACTATTTAATTGAATCTCTCTTGAATCTCTTGAATCTCTTGAATTAAAATGGTGTCTTAATAATAAAAAATCATCATATGGCATAATTTTAGGATTGAAACACATTTTAGAAATAAAAATAGTTTAAAAGCTGTTGAGATACAGGACAGCGAATGAGTACAGTACATGTGTGAAATTAATGTGGGAAAAAATAAATACTCTGAACCACAAGTGGATTTACACAAACTGAGAAAGTCAAAAAGTGTTAGGTTGTGCCCCGCTCTCCCCTACTACTACAGTATATACATATAACTATTTGGTTGAACCACCTGACATAAAAACAGTCAAAAAGTCATCAAAAATTTAATTAAACTCTTTGAAATGTTATTTAACAACTGAAACATATTTAGACACATTGTTCATAAATTACATGCATACCCACAAAATGACCAAATACAAAAATGTTTAACAACTTGCAGGATTTTATATAAATAACTTTTACCATTTTTGTGGGTATGCATGTAGTTATTCATATACCTTTATTTCAACACTTATTAATAAGCGATTTATGCAGCATGTACACAAGCATGTCAGCCCATATTCTCAGTTTTTCTCCAGGTGCATGAGATTAAGCTTCTAATCCGGGCTTCATTTAACACCACTTACTCTGATTACTCATACAAGCTTTTTATGCTGTTGAAACACAGAAAATGTGCAGAGAATCCTTCTAATTAGTTCCAATATCATTTACAGGGAAAAGGGGAATTAACGCTCTCTCTCTCTCATTGGCTGTCTGATAAGGCGTTATCTGGCACTGGGTTTCTGTGCACACTTTTGATCTTTCTTTTTCCCCCGGTGCTTTTCATCTTTCAGGGGACGGTGCTGTACCTCGGGCTGTGCGTCTCTGAGATTTACCCTCGACTGAGGCGCGCTTTAGCATAGCCCTGTTTAATTAACCGCCGCCTGTATCAGCCCCTCCCAGCACACTGATATCTGCAGACGCCATTCATCCTGGGCCGATATGACACACAGAAGAGAGAGAGTGCATACACGACCATTCAAGCGTTTGGACACACCCACCCATTCTGCATTATGACTATTACACATGTTAGAATAATAGCCAAGTGATGAAAACTGGAAGTGTGGGAATGATGCAGTGATCAAAACATTTGACAAATTAAACCAAGCTCATTTTAAGATTGACCATTGGTCTGGGGAGTCTGCTCTGTATTTTCTACTGCACAAGAGGCGTAATCAACGGGCATAGTTCAAATGACTCTGTACGCAGTTGGATAGTCAGTCCACTCAATCAGACCACAAGAGGCGTGATCAACGGGTGTAACCCCTCCCGTTCGAACCACCCTGCTCCAAGCGGGACTCGAACTCGGGTCCGCCGGCATGAGAGTCGGACGCTCTAACAAGGAGGCTAAAGGCTGCACACTCTAACGTCAGTCGCTAGAGCATCTCTTGAGATCAGAGGAGTGAGTTGCACAGCAACTACTAGCTGGCCTCCGTTACACTCACCCCCCTAAACCTCACTCCCATCCGGGTCACGGCACCAATGTAACCCCTCCCGTACTCCTCTAACCCCTCCCGTTCGAACCACCCCGCTCCAAGTGGGACTCGAACTCGGGTCCGCCAGCATGAGAGTCGGACGCTCTAACAAGGAGGCTAAAGGCTGCAACCTCTAGCGTCAGTCGCTAGAGCGTCTCTTGAGATCAGAGGAGTGAGGTTTACTCGCACAGCAACTACTAGCTGGCCTCCGTTACACAGGCATAGTTCAAATGACTCTGTACGCAGTTGGATAGTCCTTCAACCAATCAGACCAACGATCCGGGTGACGCGAAAGAGCGATGCGAAAACTCCAGGCAGGAAACGTGTCAACGAATGTGTTGGTTTTAACATTGATCAGCGGTTTTCTGAAGTGATTTTTGCAGGTTGTGCAAAAAAACATGAAAGTGAGTGGTATTTACACCCACTCGAGCGATTTGTTTGCTAAACTAAAGAAGCCATTGAGCATTGTCGAGAGGTTAAAAGGAATTGGATTGACGGTTGTGCAAGAGACTGTTAAATCAGCCAATAGCTGTAAATGCCGCATCGACATGACATCCTCATTAAATCCGTCTCCGGCGTGACGACTCCAATCTTTCGAATAATCTTATGAATATCTATTTACCTAATATGAATTAAGACCTGCTATGTTGCCAGAATTATAATCATACACTGTTTGTTTGTCGGCCAGAGGAGAACTGGCACCCCGACTGAGCCTGGTTTCTCCCAAGGTTTTTTTCCCCATTCTGACCCTGAAGGAGTTTTGGTTCCTTGCCACCGTTGCCTCTGGCTTTTGGCTTGCTCAGTTGGGAACACCTAAATTTCAACTATATTACCGATCTGCCCGCATTGGCATATATGATACTGAAATGAGCTGGATAACATCACCGTTTCACCAGAGCGGCTGTACAGCCAAATCAAATTCTGTTGCATTATTTTCCTGTTAACACTGTGAAGCTGCTTTGAAACAATTGGACTTGTAAAAAGCGCTATATAAATAAAGATAAATAAAAAAAAGCACTATTTAACTCATTTCATTTGCTCACCAAAAATGTACATGCTACATAAATTAATAAATATGTAAAACACATTAAACATTAAAAATTTTTAAAAACACATACCCATAAAAAGTAAGTTAGACAATATTTGTTTTATTTATTTAACAATATGTCTATGTTTAGTTATTTCATAGTTTTATTCCATATTTTATACAATACACATTGCAAGGCATTTATTAAATATTTAAAAAATAAATATTTTAGTTTATAATGTATATTTTAGTGCATGTTTATTTTACGATCTATGGATGTTTTTGACTGTGGATTGTAAATTTTTATTTTTTTTTGATCATTAGGCTCTAAGCTCTGTTCAGGTGTGTCCATACTTTAGACTGGCTGTGTCTGGACACGGAATGGAAGAAGATGGAAAGTGAGATGACAGACAGGCTGATCTGATGAGCGTATGACTCTATCATGGGTTTCCTGGGCAGTAATTACTGCACTGACTCTTGGGATTGAAGGGGGAATGACAAAATGACCAATGCTGATGGTCTGAGTTTATGTCCATGAGAAAATATCTCCGCTGTGAAGACCAGCTTGAATTCTAGGGCATGTATACATCAAATTATTTTTATCATCAAGTGTCATGTTTTTTTGAACTTCGTTCTAAAGACTATTTAGACTTGACCATCAAGCAATATTCAGAAACGGGTGCAGTTGTACATTTCTGATTAACTTTTAACTCCGCCCATATCAGCTGATCCGATTCCTATACACTCAATTGGCAACTCTCAAACAGAGATGCCTTACTTAAGCACAGCTTCCACTGCACTCTGCTTTGCAACCCACCTCCTCCCCAGCTCCTCCTTAAACTGTGTTTAACTTAATCGATGTCATTCTGTTCTCATTGATGCATCTGTTCTCAATGGGGATTTACGCTGCCCTCCCAGTTTAAAACATGGGAGGTTGTCCCCAGAATCTGCTGCTGTTCCCAGTCTTGGCTTTTCATGGATCTCATGAAAAGGATGGGGAATTTAGAACAGAGCCATATCTGCAAATGTACATTTTATGAAAAATATGGCAATAAAAATTTTGACAGTTTTTCTATGGTGTTTTTGATTTAACTGGACCTGACTGAACTGGCTAATCTGAATTTATACACTGTAATATTAAAACTGTGCATTAAATCTACTATATACATACATATACATATACATACATACATATACATATATATATATACACATATATACATATTACATTTAATGCGCCTTTGAACTACAGAGAAATGGTGCTTTAACGGGAGCAGCACCACGAGCACGGAGGCTATAAAATAGGCTAATTCTGTTGCATTTCCATCAGCTATATCAGTAAACATTGTTGAAAACAGTTGTGCTGCTTCATATTTTTGTGCAAACCGTGATGCATTAATACATACGTAATACATCCTTGCTGAATGAAGATATTACTTTTCACAACAACAACCGCAAAATCTATCAAAATATAAAAATAAGTCATTCTAGTGAACTGCAGCCAGCGACTTATTGCTCATGCACATGTAATGTACAAGAGACGTACAACGTGTCCGTGCATCGCCTACCAATGACATCATACCTGTCTTACTCTCGATTTCCGGTTTTATTTTGTAGAAACCATGGAAACACCAAAGATGCTTTAATATATTATGTGTTTTATTAGACAGGTGAGCAACTGTTTGGATCATTGATGGACAGAAAACTAATCATTGTTCTCCAGCTCAGCACAGTTAGTCTTATTGTTTAAATCTGGTGCTGTTGATTTCCCGCGAGTACCATGTTTTACCATGCCTAATATGATCTCGCTCACTGCAGTGTGAACAAGTGTCTCATAGTAGCGCCGAGCGAACACACAGAGTAGCATTATAACATCACTTAACACACTCAAATGTGTGTAATATGATAAAACAGCTACACCCACAAGCTACACCTTTGTTTTGAATAAGCCACCTAAAGCCACAAATTACACAATGTGGCTTTAAGTAAGAAAGGAAGACAATCAGCAACCTGTAATCATATGTTAGTGTTTAATTCTAAACACAGCCTTATTTCAGGATGAGGTGGATGAACTTCAGTCCATAACATCTACACCAACATGACCGTAATGAGAGGTGATGTTAAAGAGGATTTCTGGTCACAGGACACTTTTCTGTCCCATTAATCTCATTTAACCCCTCCTCCAGCCTCCTATCAGCCCTGAATCTTCCCCGCTTTAGTTAAATTAACCAGCGCCAGTAATCTCCTACATCAAAACACACCCGGCGCTCAAACTCAGAGTCACATCACATCTGCAATCATCCGGACAAATCTGAAGTAATGAGACACTAACCAACAGAGCTGTGTTTTTCTTGGACCAGATCGTTTCAATCGAGTTATTTTGGTGTTATTTTTGTTGGAAAGTCAACAGAAATAGCGCATATTTTAAAAACCCACATGGTAATGTCTATTTTTGGATAATCCAGTGAATGAAATACTTAGAAATGAAAAGTACTTGATCTCTTTTGAATACTTGATGGACACAAACCAAAAGATCGGATTATTTAT
>CM031958.1:39600114-39607614 GCA_018749465.1 Paracanthobrama guichenoti
TATTCCTTATTATTACTCCAGTCTTCAGTGTCACATGATCCTTCAGAAATCATTCTCATATGAGGGTTTGCTGCTCAAGAAACATTTATGATTATCAATGTTAATGCTTCATAATTATGTGCCACGTGATTTTTAAAAAAAATATTTTTTTAGGATTCTTTGTTGACTGGAAAGTTCATTTATTTGAAATATTTTGTAACATTATACATGTATTTAATGTCACCTCTGTATAAAACTAATACAAGTATAAAACTATGTACTACACCAAGTGTGCCCCACACATCCTGAAAAGTGAAGCCAAAGCGTTTCGATCGCCCCCTGGTGGCTGGCTGCAGTACGGATCATAAGCACCGCCCTCTCCATGAAATCGAATGGGACGTGAGTCAAACCAAAAAATCCAATTACACTTCAAATCTATTTTTTCTGAAGGCGGTTTCTGTCGTTAGCATATGTGTTTGTTTTTCCGGGATGTAACACCATGATTGACAGCTGTGCTTGCGATTGAGTGTGGACAGGACCTTGATACCGCGGCTCCCCCTCAGGATCACTACTGTGGCTCCGAATGATGTCATTGATAACAACCATTTCTGGGATATTTTGGCTTATTTTTCTACAGTGGAAGGAAGCGGAGACACGTCATCCATCTTTTTTTCCAGTCTTATGAGCATTACCATAATAACACCCCTAGTGCTGACACAGGGCACTGCAACAGTCCAGCCGCTCAGATTATGAATGTTGGAGTCAGAGGAATATAAATTTAAAAGCAGCTGTGGGAGGGAGGAGAGCCGCTCGTGAGGACGAGGATTTAAACATCAGCGCTGGTGAACGAGGGCAGTGTGACAGCGCGGCCCTCACATAGGGCAGATGGCTTTTCAGGGATTACGGCGAGAGCGCAGTGTGCTTTTTGAGAGCAATAACACGAGCATCTCTCACTGCTGAACTCAATAACGCTGCCGTTTCAGCCCTGTGAGAGGGTACAGTATAATCCTGCTCAAGTCAGACAGCAGCCAATCAGAAATGCTTTCTCTTCTGCATATTCAAACTTGACTAGACACACCCGAACCAGTCACATCAAACCTGGTTTGAAAATGCGAGTGAGATCTTACATTTCAGACCATTTCTCACAGAAAGCATCATATGACGAATCAACTATACTGGTGTTTTATGATATTTCAGTATTGGAGCTAATGGAAAAGGGCTCCATGAACAATTTTCACATTGAATATCAAGATCTTATCTCTTCTGCAAAATATAGTCAATCATGTGGGAACGACATGAGCAATATTACAGATCCAGATGCAGCTGTTTCTCTCAGACATCAACAAAATGAGAAAAGTCTCCTGTTTCAACAAGATCTCCAACTGGGCTCCGAAGTCTAAAATCAAAAGTCAGAGATCTCAAAACAAACTCAAACATTTCTCATCAAATTCTCTCAAGAGTAATTCCACATTCATGTCATGCTTCGTTCCAAAACCTGCACATGCATCAGACAGATAACGCCACAACACACTAATGAGCATAAACAGCACATAGAAATATTGGATAAATTCACCTATTTTAAATATAATTATCGTATTTTAAAATATTTATATTTTCGGCATCAACATTTCTTTCCTTCCATCTGGAATGGAGTTTTTGTAACTGAGCTCAAAGCATTGCATCATGAGATTCAGAGTTATTATTGTTACATAAAAAAAAAAACACAAATGTAGATCTTTGTTAAAAGCACAGTATGCAAGTTCGCTTATTCAAAACAATAACAAAGACGTAGCCTGATGTCGCGGTGAATGAGTGCGGGATCATGGGAGTTGTCGTCTTCACCTCCACAGCCGATGGAAAGCAATCCGACAGAACTCGGGCAGAAATCATGTTCATGGATGAGCTGATGTATTACTGTGGTATGAAGAGAGCCTAGCTGTTTTTATTATGCTTATATGCTGCAGTCGACCGCTGCCTCCTTTCATTTTGTTGTTTATGTTGTTTATTTACAATAAAAGTTACGTTTAATGTTCACCACCTCCTTCTTCCCTGAACTTGGACTTTGTTACAGTCACGTTTGATCAAATCACCTTTATTTGTATAGCGCTATAAGTCCAATTGTTTCAAAGCAGCTTCACAGTGTTAACAGGAAAATAATGCAACAGAATTTGATTCGGCTGTACAGCCGCTCTGGAGAAAATGTGATGTTATCCGGCTAATTTCAATTATCATATACACTCAAAAAAATGATTCAGGCCCTTCATAGATATGACACATTTAAATTCTGTTCACTTTACTTAAACATATCTAATTTTGTCACAACTTAATTTAATTGTGTTCAATCAACCTAGTATATTTAAAATTGAGGTTTACTTAAGTTGTGTTAACTACATGAAATATTTGTGTTGACATAACTAACCGGGCAGTGGATCTGTAGTTCCCAGCATGCTTTGCAAGGGACTCCATTAGGAGAGTAAATTTAGGGATAAGTGTTATTTTATGTGTTTCTCCTGTAAAGATGTTGTTAGTTAATGTTAGTGTTTAATGGTCAGTTATGTTGGACATTCAGAGGAGTTTCTGTAATGTGTTTTAATTTTGTGTTTACCGTTATGCTGAAGAGTGATCTATGCTAATGTCAGGAGTGACACCTCTTTCCTTCATACATTGTGTATGATGATGAATGAAACTGCTTATAATTGATTTTCCAATTAAATGTTTTAATTTAAGTTTGACAAGTATAAAAAAAGTCATGTAAGTCATTATAAGTATATAAATATCATTTAAACTGCATTTAATAAAATTGAGTTGGACCAACTCAATTACATTTCATTGCATGAATTAGTTTTTTTATGAGTTGAGGCTACGCGATATTTATTGGACGGAAAACCTGCCCTCAATTAAATTGAGTTTGTCCAATGAGTTATTTTTTGAGTGTAGTGTCAATGCGGGCAGATCAGTAATATAGTTGAAATCATTCACATTATTTTGTTTAATTGTAATAAAACAGCCACAATTTGCTGAATTACTACTCATACAGATCACTTTATGTGATTAATTAAAATTGTGGGGTAACGTAGCGTTGTTTTACTTGGTAAAAAAATAAATAAATAATAATAATTTGTGTGTTGAAAGTTGTTATAAGGTTAATCTGTGTGTTCATTTGGATATTTTAATCCAAAAATCTTACATATTGTGCCTTTAACTAAACTAGACAATAAATAAATATAATAGCAAAATGTTCAAGTATTGTCAAGTTATGCTGACCACAGTCCTAATTTTATTTAAAAAAAAAAAAAAAAAAAAAAAAAAAAAAAAATTCTCAGTATCATCTTATTATGTTTACCACATGCCTTATTTTACTCATAAACTGAAAAACCCCATTATAAAACCCCATAGGAACATTTCAAGGGAACCAATGGCGAACTGGTTTTCTGGGTTTTGCCGTCATCCCTGCCGAACTCTATTATTATATCTATAGACCTCATTTGGGGAATCTGAGTAAACAATGTTAATATTTAAATGAAACATAAGTAAGAACTCCTTAAAGTCTTCCAGCCTCTATAAGAAGAACTAGTGAGCCGTAAGCCATTCCTCAGGGCATCGTCCTCCTCCTCTTTATTTAAGAAGACACGACACGGCTGATCAGATCAAGCATCTTGTCCTTAAAAAGCCTTAAAACAAGCCGCCGCCGCCAGCAGCATCATCATTAATTCATCAGCAGTTTCTACAGCACCAGAAGAGCGCCTGAAACCTTTTTACTGCGGTAAAGGGGTAAAAAATAAAGCATGTTACCTTTAGAAGAGGCGTTTGAGAAGGATCAGGGCCGGCCCGCAGACAGACGGCACATAAAAGAGAAAGAGAGAGAGATAAACGCAGGTTAGCATGTTTGTGCATTACATTTCTGACTCAAGCTGACAGAGAAGCACTGGCGCTGCAGAGACTTCATTCTTACGGGCGGTTGTTTCTGTCACTGAGAGCGAGACACTGCATTTCATTCAGTCTGTTATCCAGAGACCAAACACAGGGCCAACATTGTTTAAATCACACAAAGATATCACCATACAGACTCAAAAATACAATGACTGTTTCAAACGGGGTTCCCAAATGCACATAACAATATTTTTTTAACTATAGCTGTATCATAGTTTTACATTGTCTTTAGAGTATTTGGTGTCATTTTTTTAATTCTCAGCAGCCAATAATTCCCCTCACAATAACATGGTTTGTTTATTCTGACATATTTTAAGAGAGAGAAGTACAGTTAGCATTGTTTTTCTGCCTGACCCTTCAGAAGAGACACTAGCGCAGATGCTAATACTGCTAGCGGGTATCATCAGCTGATCGCACAGGCACCAGAGAAACTGATCCATCAGACAGAACGAGCCAGTCAACCAGTCAGTCACTTGCCTCTTTCAATGTTGGGGTAAAATAAGAATTATAATTCCAGTTATATTATTTAATGAAGGCTTTTAAAGTTAACAATGAATGAATGAATGAAAAGAAAAAGCATAATAAAAAGGTTGTTATAATTAATAAAAAATAAAGACATATGAAAATAGAACACAAAAACAATAAGCAAAATAAAAGGTTGTAATAAAAAAATAAAAAGACAAAAATAAAATTAGGATATGAAAACAAAAAGCTTAATAAAACGTTTTAATGAATGAGCATGGAAGACATGAAATATGGCGTGGAGAAAGGCTTTCTTTAAACAAACAAACAAACAAAAAAAACAGATATGACCAAAACATTTTTTATAAAAAAGTTTTTCTATAATGAATAAATAAGAAACAAATAAAGAAAGACACAAAAATGAGGATATAGAAACAAAAAGCTAAATAAAAACGTTAATAAATAAATGACAGATATGAAAATAGGTCATGAAAAAGCTTAATAGAAAGGTTTTATATAATTAATAAATAAAAACAAATAAAGACAGATATGAAAAATATATAAAACAAAAGCTAGATAAAAGGTAAAAAAAAAATAAATAGGATATGAAAACAAAAGGCTTAATACGTTTTTATGAATGAATAAATAAATAAATATGTTAAGTTAAAAATAAAATAAATAAATAAATAAAAGACAATAAAATAGGCCATGAAAACAAAAAGCTTAGTAAAATGTTTTTAATATGAATAAATAAATATATGACATGAAAAAGTTTTGAAAATATGGAATGAAAAAACTTAAGACAACATTTGCAACCTATTTTACTTCTATAATACGATATTTAACTAAATAATTATATGGAGGGACGCAGCTGTATTAATCAGGAACTAATTGAGTGGTGAAAAGTGCGCATGTGGTTTGAAGCTCAAGTCAGCTGAAAATAAATCAAATCCATAAATTTCCATAAAACAGTTTGAAATAGCATGAACCAACTAATGATGTAAAACAAGACCATCAACAGGTTGGCTGACTAAAACCAAACTACACTACAGTCAAAATAATGTGACATTCTCTCTTCCCATCTCACACTCGCATATAAACACACACAAAGCGCTCACAAACCCTCTTTCTAAACCTATAACAAAGCGTCTAGCTGTTTACACACTGATGAAATATGAAGAAGCTGACGAATGATCAACATGCATGAGCAGCTCCGTTCTGCCCCAACGCCTTCCTCGCCTCATGAAAATGTCAGAGAGCTGGTGCCTCGGCGGGGGGCGTTTTATTTCTGCTCCATGGCGCCCTAACGGCCGGAGCAGGACACAAACAAACATGGCCTCATTTAGCGGGCAGAGAAAAGCAGGCAAAATAGCCACGTGTCTGAGGGGGCCGGGGGAGATGTGCAAATATGCGAGCGTACAGTACGTACGGATGGATGGATTACGCAAGGAAGTCTAAAACCACTCTCTGCCTCTTCTAGTGGCTCCCTCTCGGGAAAACAACTCAAAGGAGTCCCCGTCAGAGATTTTTAGTGAGTTTTTAGGGAATGCCACGGCTAACTCTGACTGAAGAGAGCTTGTGATCAATCTTTTATTTAATCAGAATATAAATGACCCTACGAGGAAATGAGGGGAACGACGCTTTAAACTTCAAAACAGCTCTCTTTAGAAGTGCTATTTAAATGAGGGAGCATTTGTAATTCAGAAGGTACGCTTTACGTGCCGTAAGCAAAAGCAGCTGTGTTTTGCACTCTGTTGCTGATTGTGCAATGACGAAATGGCATCAAACTCCAGCCAAACGGCCGCTGACAGATTCGCTGCATGTATGCGCTGATCTTACAGGAAAACACAACAAGCAATATCGTTACGGCTTCTCAAGTGATGCTCTGCCAAGAAAACAAGATTCAAAGCCGAGGACTTGATTCATGTCAGTGCTGTTTTAATATCCGTTTGTAAGTCTAACGGCATTTACTGGAGTCTATGGATGAAAAGAGCACAAAACAATGTTATCTGATATAAGGAGACAAACACTCTGTGCTCGGTTTGACTTTAAATGCAAAAAATCGTCCAAACACTCCCTCTTACGACTGATATTAATGTTGGCACTGTTGCAGGCAGTATATGAATGGTCATTTAGTCAAAAGTCATTTAAAAGTCATTAAAAAGGACCTATTATTCCCCTTTTTACAAGATATAATGCAAGTCCCAGGTGTCCCCAGAATGTGTGTTTAGATGTGTGTTAGCTCATAGATCATTTAGTACGCCCATTTTTGAGTGGTTTAAATGCAAATGAGCTGCTGCTCCCCGCCCCGCTTTCCAGCTAAACATCTGTTTGGTTTTGATCATCTTTATTGCGGTTACGTTCACGTAACATTGCGGTTCATCATCATGAAAGTTTATATCTGCATGCATTTTAAATCCACATCAGTCTAAACTTCTGATATATGTGAGTATTAAAGTTCTCTTTCACGTCTTATTGCGCTTAAACTATCAAATACACACAAGGTTATGTCAAACAAAGTTCATATAAACACAGTCGGTTATGTCTGAATGTAAACAGCACGGAAAGAAATTGCATGAGTTCTAATCTAATAGAATAGTTTTCTATTTGAATATATTTTAAAATGTAATGTATTCCTGTGATCAAAGCTGAATTTATCATCATTACTCCAGTCTTCAGTGTCACATGATCCTTCACTAATCACTCTCATATGAGGATCTGCTGCTCAAGACACATTTATGATTATTATCAGTGTTGAAAACAGTTGTTTTTTTCAGAATTATTTAATGAATGGAAGAACAGCATTTATCTGAAATATAAAGGCTTTGTAACATTATAAATGTCTATACTGTCACTTGATCAATTTAATGCATCCTTGCTGAATAAAAGTATTCCTTTAAGTTCTTTCCCAAAAAATAAATAAATCAAAATTCTGATACATTATGTATAATGTATAATGTTAAAAAAGCTTTCTATTTCAGATAAATACTGTTCTTTTGAACTTTCTATTCATCAAAGAATGCTAAAAAAAAATGTTTACACAACCGCTTTCAGCATTGATAATAATCATACACGCTTTCTTGAGCAGCAGATCATCATATTAGAATGATTTCTGAAGGATCATGTGAC
>CM031958.1:39612614-39617614 GCA_018749465.1 Paracanthobrama guichenoti
GCCTTTAATCTCAAACGCACATTAAAACATCCTAAAAGTAATAATAAGATTTGTGCATTATATTGCATGCTTTCATGATGTGTCATGAACAGGCTGAAATTTATGTCATTACACTGAAGACCTTCAACTGATGTCAAACCTTGCATAATGCATGATGCCTATTTGAATATGCATGAGAATGAATGAGATTTCAGAACTACGGTGGAGAGGAAGACAACTTACTTTTTGGAGTTTGACAGCTCCTGGTAAAATGCACACTTTTTATATCTGTATGTAAAAGAACGTTATGAATGTTTCTCCTTTTGTGCTCCACTGAAACAGTTTATAATTAACAAAGACTCGACGGACATTCATATACTGTACACAGTTCAAAGGTTTGGGGTCATTATGATATTTTATTCAGAAAAGATGCATTAAACTGACCAAAAGGGACATCGAAAGGCATTTATAATGTTAGAAAGGGTTTCGATTTCAAATAAATGCTGTTCTTTTGAACTTTCTATTCATCAAAGAATCCTGAAACAGTTTTCAACATTGATAATAATCATAAATGTGTCTTGAGCAGCACATCATCACATTAGAAGGATTTCTGAAGGATCATGTGACACTGAAGACTGGAGTAATAAAAATTTAGCATTGATCACAGGAATACATTACAGTTTACAATATATTCACACAGAAAACAGTTATTTTAAATTGTATTATTATTTCACAATATTGCTGTATTTTTTATCAAATAAATGCAACCTTGGTGAGCTGAAGGAAAAACCCTTTTAAGCACTAGTCTGAATGCTGTTTTCTCTCCTACATTATTTAGTAGCGTCTTCATGCATCAACTATAGCTGGAAGCTGTGTGCAAATCAACCCGTTACTACAGCACATGCGGCTGTGCAGCTCTGAGGAGGCGCGTCGAGTGACTCGAGCCATTACACTCACTCCATCCTACACAAAACATCACACACCTGGGTGGTCAAGGCATGAACAGAGGTCAGGGTCACAGCAACATCCTGACAAGCGTGCAGCAGACATCACACTATTGATGTCAAAAGGTTAATATTACAATAAAACAATGCCTGTATTTTCACATTATTAGCAGTACAGACTCAATTCAGTACTCAAAGGCTGTCTGAGTAACAGGCGGCTGCTTCTGAACACAGAAATGTGTCAAATGCATATATTTGATGAATGTTCACATGCAAATTTTAAGAACATTTTAAATGCATATATTTGACGAACATTCATATGCTCAAAGTGTTGAATGCATATATTTTTGACAAACGCTCGCAAGCAAATATGCAAGCAGTGTCAAATGCATTTACTTGTCGACATGCAAATATTAAAAAGGTGTCAAATGCATATATTTGAAGAACACTCACATGCAAATATGCAGAAAGGGTCAGATGCGTATATCTGACGAATGCTCACATGCAAATATGAAGTGTGTCAAAGGCAAATATTTGATGAACATTCATATGCTGAAAGTGTTAAATGCATATATCTGACAAACACTGACATGCAAATATGCAGAAGTGTCAAATGCATTGTCAATCAGTCACATGCTGTATGCAGAAGAGTGTCAAATGCATATATTCATTCAAAATTCATTCATTTTTGCACATTAGACCTTGTTGTACAAGCATCCTGACAATGAGAGCGTAAAGAAAGCTCTTGGCCAGTTAACTAGCAGCCTTAACAGAAATCTACAGTCTTTAATAAAATTAATAATAGAAACTGCACAGAATATTATAAATATGCAATATTAATAACAACAATGAAAAAAGGTAAATGTTAGGTTACACTATTTTAAAGTGTCCTTGTAGCTGTATAATTATAGATTTAAGTACTGAGTCATATTAATCGCCTACATGTACTTTCTATAGGGTTATGGTTAGGATTAGGTGTGGTTTAGGGTTAGTTGCATGTAATTATGCACAATTTATAGTTATTGCTTTAGTAACTACATTAACAAGGACACTGAAAAATAAAAGGTTACCCAATATTATAAAATTAATGTAATAATAGCATATTTATTTCTGTGACATCAACATTGGTAATAAGAGTTAAAAAATGTTTCTGAAATGCTGTTATGACAACCTGACATTCCAAACTCAAGGATCTGTGTCAGCCAGAAATCAGAATCAGATCCATTACTGTCGAGTTGCAGTGGCAGAAGGGTCAGGCCCAGGACACGGCGCTTCAACCCAAATACTGTGAGTTAAGCACAAAACACTGACTGAGTCACTCTTACTCAAGCACACAGTGATGAAGCGGAAGTGCCATGAAGCCGCGTGCCATTCCTGTCCAGAGGGCTGGAGTCATCAGAGAGCTGCCCGTGCCATTCCAGACCAAACATTTGCCGAGGGTATGTGTTTAACGCATCCTATTTGGAAGCATGTTACCAAGTTCACGCTTCAGAGTCTCTGTTCGTGCACTCTTCACTGGCCTTCACCCAAACAAACCCACTGACATACGCTACTGTTTCTGACAGTCCTGCTCCTGACCCAGCCATAACAAGGCCTGGACAGCATACTGATAATACACATTCATTAATCTAGGTCAATGTTAAAGAGTTAGTTCACTCAACAATTCTGCCATTAATTACTCACCCTGATGTTGTTCCAAACCTATAAGACTTTTGTTCATCTTTGGAAAACAAATGAAGGTCTTTTTGGTGAAATCGGAGAGATTTCTATCCCTTCATAGACAGCTACGCTACTTTGACACTTCAAAACTTTCATAAAGAGATCCAAGTTTTCTGAAGAGACTCAATCGCTTTATGTGATGAATGGATTGAATTTAGTCTTTTCACATATTCACATTTATGTGATGAATGGATTGAATTTAGTCTTTCACATATTCACATTTATCAGCTTGCTGAAGCATAAACAGAAGCTCAACCAAACCTGCATTGGTTCTCGCTGAAGCTGAGAACAAGAACACTCACCTCATTGGTTCTTGCTGAAGCTCAAACGTGCTGCGAACACGAGAATGAACTTCATTAACACTTGAGAATCAAACCTCATTGGTTCTTGCTGAAGCTCAAACGTGCTGCGTAACACGAGAATGAACCTCATTGGTTCTGCTGAAGAAGCTGAACTTCATTGGTTCTTGCGCTCAAACGTGCGCGAACACGAGAATGAACTTCATTGGTTCTTGCTGAAGCTCAAACGTGCTGCGTAACACGAGAATGAACTTCATTGGTTCTTGCTGAAGCTCAAACGTGCTGCGTAACACGAGAATGAACTTCATTGGTTCTTGCTGAAGCTCAAACGCGTGCTGCATAACACGAGAATGAACTTCATTGGTTCTGCTGCTAACACGAGAATGAACTTCATTGGTTCTTGCTGAAGCTCAAACGAAGCTCAAGCGTGCTGCGTAACGCGAGAATGAACCTCATTGGTTCTTGCTGAAGCTCAAAGCTCAACCTCGCGTGCTGAAGCGTGCGTAACATGAGAATGAACCTCATTGGCTCTTGCTGAAGCACAAACGTGCTGCGGAACACGAGAATGAACCTCATTGATTCTCGAATATCAAGCGAACATGCTTGAGCTTCCATTTATCACAACTGATGTGTGAGTTGATGAATGTTTATATGTGAATAAAAGCCTAAATTGAATTTATTAATCATATAAAGTGATCATGTCCTTTCAGAAAATTTGGACTAAAGCGCTCAATTCAGTTTTACGATCTCTTTATGAACTTTTTGAAGTATGCAAGTGGTAATCTCGCAGATTTCATCACAAAGATCTTCATTTGTATTCTGAAAATGAACAAAAGTCTTAAAGGTTTGGAATGACATTTTCATTTTTGGGTGAACTATCCCTTTAATTAAATGATTGTTTATTGCTTCTTCACAATACAAAATGCGTTAACTAATGTTAACAAGTTTAACCGTATTTTAAAGCTGTTTGGCCAAAATGTTTTTTTAAGTAAGTCATAAAATACATAAATATCAAGCCTTCCGTCAACCTTCACGGATGCAGACGGCACCCTCAACCCTAATCAGTGGACAACACGCCAAGACGAAGCTCCAGATAAACTGGGCATGACAAGACAGATAAACCAGACGCCCTTGTGTTTAACCTTGCTATGCGGTGGTTGATCAGTATAATCTGTGGGCGTTTCATCTGTGACCCCCGCTGGGCGGGATGAGCATTAAACAGCAGTCAGCCCTGTCAGCCACAAACGTTACATACTGCAGAAAAGATGCTCGACTTCAGCAGCAGACGCAGAACAGACTCTGACAAGAAATGCAAACCGTATTTGTTAATAACTCCCAGATCAGACAGCTTTCAGTCTCACCACCTGCTGCGTGCGCTTGTAGCTCTGTAGGAAAGCGCTCTCGTTTACTCAAGAGCTCCTCGCCGAATGCTCACTCCTCTAAGCCAGAGGTTTGACGAATGCATTGCAGTGGTAAAGCATTCAGCATTTGGTTTTCCCCATATGCTCTTTATAAGAGGAAAAACAAACATGTCAAGACTTTACGACCTTTGAGACTTATTTAGACTCAAGATTTAGATCTCATGCATGTATTTTCCAGTTCAACCTCATTAAAAGTTACAGAACAAATAACCTCCTGTTTTAAGGCCACTTTAGGCATCCTTTGAGAAGAAATGTGTGTAATAGGGACGCTGTATTTTCACAATGCTACTTCATTAATTTTGACCTTTGTGGATTTGCGTTACAGTATATAGTTGTAGACAGTATATAACGGAGCACAGATGTTTACTGCAGTGCGATGAGAAAATTAGCTTTACTGCACATTTTGGCAGTCATCCAGGTATTTCATGCATATAGAAAATTTGTGCACACTACCACATAACGCAGAAATAGTGAGAATCAGTACAGTGCAAGCCTCAAAAGCCTCTAATCAATATCAATCTTCATTTAATTTACAATCAACTTCTATTACAGTCCTGAAATTAAAGAAAATCTTTAAATAGATCTTTCATGTCATTGCCACATTTTTTAAATGAAATTATAGAGGAGGCTGTGCTCTT